>JANTFE010018725.1:0-25984 GCA_027562315.1 Costus pulverulentus
AATTAATCCGTTCATGGTTGATTATATTTCAAGTCAAGCGATCCATGAAACCTAGTCTTTCCGCCTATGCAAAATTTTTGAAATGCATGTTACCTAGGTTTCCTTTTAATCAAAGCATGGATTTAAAGTTTTACTTGATGGATTATTCTTAAAGAATTGTGATTCTTGTATTAAAAGTATTAGCTGAGATCTGAGTGTTGTAAAAGTGTACTATGATGTAAAGTATTGTAAAGAGACTTTGGTAGCAGTCAAACTTTTATTGTTGTTCCTAGATTGTAAAGTTATAATAGTTGCTTTATTCTAGTCTTGGTTCAAGGGTGTAACATATTTGGTATCAGTGGAATAGTTTAAGGCTTAGGGAAAACCTAAACGTGAACTTCAGATCGTAGGTGAACTTTTAGGAACTTAGGATATAAGGAGACTACTAAGGATTTTGATTTGTCTTTGAAGAATAGCCTAAGTTGTTTGATGGATTACGGTAAGGACACAAGATTTGTGAAATTGAACCTTAGGGTTCTTAGTTCAAAAATCATGGTTTCAAGTTAAGTTTCAGGTCTCTGTTTAAGGATTAAGGTGTTAAGCTAAAGCTTGAGGATACAAGAAAAGATTGTTTCCAAGATTGTGCTAGTTTTGTTGAGGATATTAAAGTCCAACCAGTCTAGGGCATTGTTGTGCTTGTGGTTGATTAACCACTTCTATTTATGTTTGTGAACTGCTGGTCACTCTGATCTTGTTAGTAAGTTTGTCTCACTCCGATTTTCAGCATTTTGATTAAGTTCTTTTTGTTCAGGATTTTATATATGCATATTTTGGATTCGAGTTGCATGATTCTTTCTGATCTCAAGTTTCTTTGTTGACAAGTTTAAAGCATGATATATTTACAAATTTTGTGATTGAATTCTGATTTAAGCCAAGTTGGATTTTCCATCCTATTGCAAGTTTTTGGATTCTTTTAGATTAAAAGAATAAGTTGTTTTCGTTTATGGCAAATTTGGAGGACCAAATTTCTTTTAAGAGGGGTAGTATTTTAATATCCTAAGCTTTTGAAATATAATTTTACAAAATCAAAATTTGGATTTTGGATTTTCTTGGGATTTTTCTAGAATTTTTCCTAAATTTTTAAAGATTTAAACAAATTATTTTTTGATTAAAAAATTTAATTTGTGCTCACGGGGGATCAAACCCGCGTCACGCCTGAGTTGCAAGCTCAACCGAACCAATGGGCTGATTTGCGTTTTGTTAACTAAATTGCATCGGATTTTATTTGTGTTAAAGTTTTTGATTGGTTCGGGAACGAGTCGAATCGTTGTCTTCCCCGACTTTTGTATCGACCGAGTCATCGGTGGCGACCCGCTATTTTGGGCCACGTATGGTCTTTATTTATGAGGGCTTCTATTCCTTTTGAGGCGAATCGAACCCTAAAGCATCTTCAAGTCGTTACGCGCTGTCAGGAGGGAGATTTCAGGCTCAAACCAGTCGTCGAAGCTGGAGTAGTGTAGCCTCATGTTTTAGTTTTCTAGCGCCTCCATCATCACGTGTTTGCTTTGCCGGGGCTACGATATAGCTTCATAGCAAGGTAAGTGTGCTTCTCGGAAGTTCTAGTTTAGTTCTGTTGTGTTTCTGTGTTATTCTGTGTGTCGACAGTGGTGATGCCACTGTCGATAGTTTCAGTGGCTGCGAGAGCTTCGAATGTGCGTCGAAAGCTCACCGTAGCCACCTCAGGAGCTTCCCTTCGTCGTCGAGAGTCTTCTAACGAAGTTTGGAGTCAAATAGACGCTCCCCATGCCCTCAGGAGCTCGCCGGCACAAGGATCAGATGCAGGTCCGGAGCTCCCCGTGCCCTCAGGAGCTCGCACGGCGGCGATTGGGCGGCACGGGCGAGCGGCTGGTTCGGATGAAATTAGGGTTTGAGTCCGGTTTATTTGGAAATAAACCGGGCTCGCTGTGTTTGGAATTGATTTGAACTGGTTCAACAGCTTGGATGGTTCAATTTTAATTTCGGCTCAGTTCTAGTTTTTGGACCGGTTCGACCCTAATTCGATCGAATCTGGGCCGGTTCAGGTAGCCATTGGAAAGCTTATGGAATTTCCTATCCAGTGGTATCCTATGTGTCCCTAGATGCTTTGTATAACTTGTGTAATTTTGATTTCAAGTTTCGGTCTAACTTGGTTTAGGGTTAATCTGACTGATTCACTGCAATTCTGTCCGATTCAGTGGCTTTTGGGTCCCGTTCATTGGATCCAAGGTTGGTTCCCTATGTTTTGGAACATTTTCTGTCTGTTGATGGTCTCTGTTTTCAAGTTTAAATTGTATTTGATGAAGTTCATGTACACATCTATGTTTTAGAGTGATTAATGTATTGATTGGCTTGCATCGTTTGATAATCAGTTTTCTTGGCTTTTCAAAGGTAAGACCTCAAACCAGATTTCTGTAGATAAAGGTTTTTTATCCTTATTTGCATTGACTCAAATAGTATAGTATCTTGTGCATATCGAAGATTTGCAAGTTATATATTGACATATTAGTTTTCCACTTTTGTATACCAGTTGCATATGTTTCTACCATGCTATCAGTATCCATGTTGTGGACAGTATATTTGCATAACCAGTTTCTTAGTATCCACGTGTGTGGACAGTTGTATTGATCACATACCCAGTTCCCTTCGGGGTCGGTATCCACTTTGTGTACAGATCGGGGTCCCAAGTTAGCTTGCATTGGGTTTCGTGATGCATGGTAGCACGTGTGTTCACCGTGTAAGGTGCGTGATGCACCTTATCATGCGTATTTAGGGTGACGACCCCACAAGCCAGAAGGTATTGCTCAGTTAATTTATGCATGGTATCAGTTTCCGAATTTGACACAGATAACCAGTTGAATCAGTTTATCTAATTGCATTAAAGTTTTCAGTTAAAACTTCTAGTTTCAGTTATAGTTTTCTGTTCCCAGTTTTTAGTTTCAGCTTTCAGTTTACAATTTCAGTTTCAGCTTTTAGTTTACAGTTTCCAGCTTCTAGTTCACAGTTTTCAGTATTTAGTTTGTTACAGTTTTATTGTTCATGCTCCTTGCTAGTTTCCCTCATTTGAATATAAGGGACTACCCCTTTCTTCTGGGGAGAGGTTTACTCAGCAATGTTTTGCTGAGTCTGGTTGATATTGCCGGTACTGGTCTGGACTAAGGAAATCAAAGCATGGATTTAAAGTTTTACTTGATGGATTATTCTTGAAGAATTGTGATTCTTGTATTAAAAGTATTAGCTCAGTTTCAGTTTCAGCTTTCAGTTTACAGTTTCTAGCTTCCAATTCACAGTTTTCAGTATTTAGTTTGTTACAGTTTTATTGTTCATGCTCCTTGCTAGTTTCCCTCATTTGAATATAAGGGACTACCCCTTTCTTCTGGGGAGAGGCTTACTCAGCAATGTTTTGCTGAGTCTGGTTGATATTGCCGGTACTGGTCTGGATTAAGGAAATCAAAGCATGGATTTAAAGTTTTACAAGATGGATTATTCTTGAAGAATTGTGATTCTTGTACTAAAAGTATTAGCTCAGATCTGAGTGTTGTAAAAGTGTACTCTGATGTAAACTATTGTAAAGAGACTTTTGTAGTAGTCAAACTTTTATTGTTGTTCCTAGATTGTAAAGTTATAATTGTTGCTTTATTCTAGTCTTGGTTCAAGGGTGTAACACTCAATGACCTTAAGTCAAGGGATTAATGCATCTCATATCACCTGTGAGGTTAACTCAAGACACCAACTTAGAGCCTCATAGTGGGTCGGTCCAGTATATCCACCACTGATATCCCCATATGCATGCATTAGCACCTCGTGCCTAACCAGCCTGTATACCAATGTCACATGTACTAGAGTTGTCCCTTATTCACTTAGGTACTTGACTGGGGACATAAATTTGAGCACAAATCCAATTTATCTCCAGGGGCATTATCATGCAAGTACATAGTCGCAGATGTAAACGTAGCATAATAACGATAATGCCAGAATGATATATATTAAATATCAATGTTAAGTAGTACTGGATAGACCAACAACGGATCTAAGGTAACTATGTTGTCATCCATGTTAGTCTTCCTCTTGAAGACCCATTTACACTCTATGGGTTTTACCCCATCTAGAAGTTCAACCAAATCCCAGACTTGGGTAGCCGACATGGAATCCAACTCGGATCTCATGGCCTTAAGCCATCTCTCAAAGTCCGGTCCAATGTCCGTCTCATCATATATCCTAGGTTCATCCTCAATGATGAAGATCCCATCGTGTTGGGTCGGCAGCGACCCATACTTCTCAGGTGCACGACAAATCCTCCCATACCTATATGGGACCTGTGTCTGAGCCTCCAGTTGCCTAGCAACCGATGTAGGTGGCTCAGGTTCCATCTTAGTGTCTTGTGGTTGCACTTGGACCTCATCCAAGTCAAACTTCCTCCCACTGACTTATTTCATGAGAAATTCCTTCTCTATAAAGACAGCACCTCGAGCAACAAAAACTTTATTCTCGATGGGAAGATAGAAGTAGTATCCTTTAGTATCCTTAGGATACCCCACAAACACGCATTTATCAGATCTAGATTATAGTTTGCTAGAATTCTGTCATTTGACATAAGCCTCACATCCCCAAACTCTAATAAAAGAGAGATTCGGGCATCTCCCACTCCATACCTCGTATGGAATCTTGGAGGCACTCTTAGATGGAAAATTATTGAGTATGAGAGAAGCTGTCTCAAGTGCATGGCCCCAAAACGAGAGTGGTAGAGTTGCATAACTCATCATAGATTGAACCATGTCCAACAAAGTTTGATTCTCCTCTCAGACACGGTATTCCATTGAGGTGTTCTAGGATATTAGGCAATACTGGGTGTAATTTTAAAATTTTGCAGTCCAAGGACGCAGCTGAAGACACATTACACCTGAAACATATTCCTTTGTCCAAGGATCCATGCGAGAAAAATAACACAAGGATGTGTTAGAGAATGTACCTCTATTGCTTGTCTAGTTGATGAAGCCAGGTTGAAGACAATCAAGTGCTCGCCCTCTATAAGTATCCACGCGTTGACCTTCTCAACGTTGCACCCTTCCTCGCTTGGTGCTAGCCTCCGGAAAAGAAGATCACCTCTTGGATTCTCCTTCTTCTTCCTCCTTGCTCTTCACGCCAACAAGGCTCCTTGCCTGGAGACTCTTGGCCAAAAGGAAGATGATGATGGAAGGTGGCACTGCACAAGAGGAAGAGGGCGGCTAGGGCATCAAGAGGCTTGCACAACTCCAAGTGGAAGTCTCATTTGCCTTGAGGAGGAATTCTGCATGTATGTTCAAGAGGGGCGCATACCCCTTCTTTTGTAACCAAGCAAGCCTCCACTGCCCTTCCTCTTTCCTTCTATGCTCTTGGCGTAATTCCTCCAAGGAATTGCCATAAGAGCTCAGCCGCCACCACTTTTGAAAAGGCGCAAGTTGAAGCTTAGAAAGAATCAAGCTTCTTGCCTAATCAAGAGAGGGAGTTTGAGTTCAATTCTTATTAGGACTTACCATATATGATTGGCTGAATTCTTGCTTGCATTAATCAAGCCTTACATGCCAATATATCAGCCCTATGCATCCAAGAAAGTTCCCATGTATGGAAACCAAATATCATTAGGATTCATACACATCAATGGTGTAAATTCCATATATGGAATTATCCCATGCGTCAAGTGTAAATCCAACTTCCATTAGGATTCAAACTTGCCTCAATTAGATTTAATCCACAACTCCTTATTGGATTTGGATTTCAATTCTAATTAGGCCTATGATTTAAATCCATATTGGATTAGGATTTGCACCCACCACTATGGGCCTAATCCATATCCAATTCCTATTAGGATTTGAATCCTTGTTGGATTAGGATTTGCGCCCAACACTATAGGCCTAATCCATATTCAATTCTCATTAGGATTTGAATCCTAGTTGGATTAGGATTTCAACTCATAATTAGATTAGGATTCCAACTCCTAGTTGGATTAGGATTTGAATCCAATATGATTTATAATTCCAAGTCCAAATTTAACTCACATATAGAGTGCAAATTTGACTTGGATTTATTTATAAATCCATGAATCCTAATTGGACTCAGATTCGACCATGAATCTATATTGGACTTAGAATCAGATTGAACTCAAGTTCATTCCAAGATATCCTGATCAAAATACTATGTCAAGAGTCTATTGCATGTGACCCCATAGGATCCATATGACGATGACAATGATGATAAAACATCATAAGTAGTGAGAGGTATCTAGCAACACATTACTACTACCCATGTCATAGGACTAAAGTCATCTAGCAACAACTCCCTAACAAGCAATGAGGATTCTCATGCATTCTAGATCCCTTTGTGATGTAGCTACTATAGATCGGTTGGCCCATAGCTCCGTACACTAGGGGTTTATGAGATGATGATTGGAAAATGTGAGAGGGTGTTGAGACAAGGGAAGTAAAAGCATGTTAGAAAATGAGCAATGAGAAAACCAGTGAGAAACAATGCAAAAGACGATGATGAATACGTTTCGGGGCAACATGGATGACGAAGAAACCAACAGCACCAACTACACAAATGAAATTCACTAACCTCTCTTAGCGAGCGATTTAAGCACAGCACAGCAATACGGGTAGCGGACTTAGCAGTGACTCAGCTTGCACGCCTATAAACCCGCGATATTTTAAATTTGATAGTAGTTAAAAAGTTATTAACCAAACAACATATAAATTTTGAGAGTGCAGCACAATATAATATAATACAATTTAGCATAATTACAAAGCTATTAACAGCGGGACTAAACAGACCTTGAGTTTACACTCACTAAAGCTTAATTGACCTAGATATAAAATTCCAAGCCTTGCATCGAGATTGTATTATTACTTATATATGCCTGTATCCACTCCTTAGACATATAACTTTATTACATATCATTCTAGATCATGTTATCTCATTAAACACTAGTAGAACCTAACAAAAGCCCTTAAGCGTCATCATAGTGTTGTGGGGAAGTCTAATGACAAAATTCCAACGTTAACGTTGTGCAGTAGCCCGTTTAAAATAAATCAATTGCCAAACAATCTATCGGTTGATTGAAAACCGATTGCATTCAATTGACAACACGAATTTAATTGGTTAATTGAAAGATGGACGGCAAGTGAGTAAATCAGCAAACAAGACATTAACGTTACTATTATTAAAAGTAACATTTAATAAATTAAATTAAATATGTTTTTTTTTAATTTTATTCTAACATGCTTCTAATATAATAGTGAACAGAAAATTTACATATGTAATTCTACTTGCAAATAAATTAAAAGAATATATAAAACAGTTTTAATTAACTGTTCCACTGTTATTTGGGAATTTGAGCAAAATCTAGTAGAATCATATTAAAGCTGAAGGGTAATGTATTTTAGGTTTGCTTTAATTAAGGGAAATTAAATTAGAGAAATTACAAGATTTTAAAACCAAATTTGTAAGAATTGGAAACATAATATACAAGGAAATATTTTTTCTTTAAATTATTGATCTTTTTTCGAAAACAAAAATGTAAAGTTATGGAAAGGTTAAGATAGAAATGCGAGAGCGAATAGATTTGGAAGAGACAACACAGAAACAGCATGGCAGAGAAATATATTAAAATTGAATTTAAAATTTTCTCTTATACTGATTAAGAATATTTAAACTGATTTAAAAACCTAATTTAGCTTTATATGCAGCAATTTTTTCTACGATTTCTCATAAATAGAAAGATGAACATAATAATTGTTTTCATAGAAAAATTCTAATTAGAGCAAATAATAAATCAACATGCAAACTTTATCTTAATCTCATTACATAAATAAAATCATAGAAAAATTTAGATTTTATAATTACTTTTGTCTTTCTATCCTTTCTTTCTGTTCCACATTATAATAAATAATAAAAAAAATCTATAAATAAAAAAATGCTTTTCTTTCTGTTCCACATTATAATAAATAATAAAAAAATCTATAAATAAAAAAATGCTTAATATATAGGATGACTCTTATCCTATTTGAAATATAAGAACAACTAAAAAAATAATTTTCTTAAAATTAAAATGACTTTGAAAAATAATTTAAATTTAAAAAAATTTAATAGAATTGGCTTGTAGAAGCCTAATTAACTATTTAGGTCTTATTGAGGGAATCAGAAGCTGGCGCATGGGCTGGCCTTTTGGGCTGCAACTGGGCCGTCAAACCATCTTGGAGCATGCGGCGATGAAACAGTAGAATTTGCTAATAGTGGGCTGATTCATCACTCTGCTAGCTTGTTCTTGGGCCGTGTTGGTCAACTGGTTGCAGTAGCGATCGTTGACTAGGTCTTCAGGCCGAGGTGCTAAGCACATGGGCCGCACTACCTTCGTGTGGGCTGATAATGGAGTGATGACACCCGTGTACATCTCTAGTGGTTGACTTGAATGCTGAGATCGTCTTATCGTGATTGCGTCGGGCCCCTTTGAACTTTTTAGGGGAGGTGGAACCTTGTTTGGAGGGAAGTCCACATATTGACCATGTTTCTCGAGTTCTGGAGCTACTGTGGAGGGTCCTACTGTATCAATCCCCCTGGTTTGAAGAGTTCTCCGCCGGATAAATAAGGGGATGCTCATCGGTGGCGAGGTGCTCCTCCAATGGGTCATGGTAGGGAAGAAGGTCCGCAACATTGAATACGGGGTGGATCCCCATGCTTTCCGGTAGATCGAGGACATAGGCGTTGGAACCTACCCGCTGTAGTACCGCATAGGGCCCCATGTACCGTGCTTGCAACTTAAAATATACCTGATTTGCCACTCGCTTGGGGTGGATGCGCACCCTCACAAGATCACCTGCACTAAAGTGGAGTGGCCTACGGTGTTCGTTAGCCTTCAGAGAATTCCGAGTGTTGGCCAAAAAGATCCGATGTCGAACTTCCTCACGCAAACTCGCAATATGACTGGCAAAGGAAAATGCATGCTCAGAAAGATGGGGACTCCATGGGAAGGTCATGCAAGACAATAGGTTTTCATGGTTGCTATGCAAGGACCACTTGGAAGGGACTTAGACCAGTAGACCGATTGATTGTACTATTAGATGTGAATTCAGCAACAGGGAGCACAATGTCCCAACTCTTAGGGTGATCACCAACGAGACATCGGAGCAAGTTACCCAAACTCCGGTTAACGACCTCAGTTTGGCCGTCGGTTTGGGGGTGATAGGCCGTAGAAAACTTAAGAGTGGTCCCTAATAGTGCCCATAGTGATCACCAAAAGTGGCTCACAAAGCGGGTGTCACGATCGGACACTATAGAGAGCGGAAGGCCATGGAGGCAAACTACCTCCCTAACGAAGAGATGGGCTACGTGGGAAGCATCCGCTTTCCTAGAACAGGGGATGAAATGAGCCATCTTGGAGAACCGGTCCACTACGACATAGATGGAATAAATCTAGACGCAGCGCGGGCAACCCCAGGATGAAATCCATGTTGAGGTCCTTCCATGGACCCTCAGAAATAGGTAGTGGGGTGTACAGTCCAGTGTTCGGGGGTCGAGGCTTAGCCATTTGGCAAGTGCCACAGTGGCGGATAATGCGCTCCACGTCTTTGCGCCAGGAGGGCCAAAACAGGCGTTCCTCAGCCATCTCAAATGTCTTATCACATCCATGGTGGCCGGCAACACCACCCACATGTAACTCTAACAGAAGGTGGTCGTAAAGGGAGGACCGGGGAATACACAACCGGTTCCCAAAGAACAAATAACCCTGACACAACTGGTAACATGACTCAACATCTTCAGACTCTCTCTAGCAAGTATAAATAGTACCAAAATCTGGTAGCTAGAGTACTCATCCTTAACATAGGCGAATGTATTGACGCGGGTATGCATAACACACAAAAGGGTCCTTACTCGGCTCAGGGCGTCCGCTACTACGTTCTCCTTACCCGCCTTATGAATTATCACAAAAGAGTATGGTTGCAAGTACTCCACCCACCTGGCATGCTGGGCGCCCAACTTCTTTTGGGCACTCAAGAAGGATAAGACCCAGTGGTCACTATACAGAACGAACTCACGGTGGAGTAAATAGTACCTCCACTGCCTTAACGAGTATACAATGGCATAGAATTCCTTGTCGTATGTGGAGTACCACTGCCTAACTGCATTCATTTTTTCGCTAAAGAAGGCAACTGGGTGGCCTTCTTGACTTAGAGTTCCTCCGATCCCAGTACTGGAGGCATCGCATGCGACTTCAAAGAATTTGGAGAAGTCTGGAAGTCAAAGAACAGGGGCTGTGGTAAGGGCATCCTTAAGGGCGTCAAAGGCACGTTGAGTGGCCGGTGTCCACTCAAAGTCATCTTTCGATAGACGTTGGGTCAATGGGGTAGCAATGGTGCTAAACCCACGGATGAATCGACAATAGAACCCAGCAAGACCTAAGAAACTGCGAACCTCAAAAACAGTGCGAGGCTCGGGCCAATGCCGAATGACATCAATCTTAGCAGGGTCAACAGAGGACCCAGATCAGACACTATATGCCCCAGAAAGTGGACTTGGGTGGCCATGATGGTGCACTTCTTCGTGTTAAGGAAGAGGCGCTCCTCTTGGAGAATCTCAAAGGTAGAGCGAAGATGCTCTAAGTGTTCCTCTCGGGTGCGGTTGAAAATCAAAATGTCGTCAAAGTAGACGACTAGGAATTTGCCCATGTAGGACTTGAGGACTTGACTCATCAGCCTCATGAACGTGGAGGGGGCGTTCGTCAAGCCAAAGGACATGACTAACCACTCGTACAGACCATCCTTGGTCTTGAACGTAGTCTTCCATTCGTCACCCTCACGGATGCGGACCTGGTGACATCCGCTCTAGGAGTCCAACTTGGTAAACCATAATGAACCCGAAACCAAATCGAGCATGTCATCAAGATGAGGTACGGGAAATCGGTACTTGACAGATACTGTTAATAGCTCGACTGTCTATGCACATGTGCCAAGAGCCATCCTTTTTGGGTGTGAGTAGAGCAGGGACAGCATATGGACTAAGGCTCTTGCAGATACCCCTTGGTGAGGAGTTCATCCATTTGACGCTGCAACTCGGCATGTTCAGTGGGGTTGACTCTATGGTGGGGCAAGTTTGGGAGAGGGGCTCCCGGCACTAAATCTATCGCATGTTGGATCTCCCTTTCTGGAGGGAGTCCATGAGGCAGATCCTCGGGTGAGATGTCACTAAACTGATACAAGAGTGGGGCGATGTTAGCTGGAGGGTCCCTCTCCGCCTGGGACAAAGGGTCCACTGCCTCATGCAACATCAAGGTATAGACCACCTTGGTCTCACTAGCTTCACGGATCAGCGCTGGGGTGGGTTGATGCACGCAACTCTTTGGACGGGGCTCAGTTGAGCCAGATTTTTTGGTCATTGTGGTCGAAGACATAAGTGTTCAACTAGCCATAGTGTACCACGTCATGGTCGTATAGCCAAGAGCGACCCAACAATACATGGGCAACATCCATAGTAGCCACGTCCGTTGTGTCCGCAAGAGCACGAATACTCAAAGTAATAAAAAAAATCGATCCCATAGAGACCTACGTGCTAAGTACCAAATAGTTGTATTCTTACTAGCTAAGCAATCGATTATAATGCAAATAAATGATAGGAATAGTATAAAGATAAATAGAGAGAGAAATTGGGACTAGGGTTTAATCCACTTTAATTTCTATGACTAGATATGAATAAAAGGTCGTCAGTTTAATTTCATTATAATAAAGACATAATTTACTTCATAAAAGGATTATCTCACTTCCGTGCAGACAATCATGCAGGGACCAATCCTCGCTTTCGCGCAAGATCTATCTCAATACTGAAAATAAGTAAATCATCAAACAAAGAACTCAAGGATCACTTTCATGGATCTGAATTCTAAGTTGATTATCTAAGTGGAATCTCAAGGATCACTTTCATGTATTCGAGTCTTAACACAGGTTCAACTTATGGTTTTCCAACGTTCTGATCCTTGCTTTCACACAAGATATTCCCGTTTGACAAAATAACTCAATCCTAGATTCTTTTTATCAAACATGGTAACTATTATTCTAAAATCAGGAAATAAGAACTAACCAAATTTCTTACAGTGAGTTCATATTATTCAATTTTAGGGTTCCAAGTTCTCAAGCAAGTCACTTTTCAGTCTATTGAGAAAACTCTAGAATCATGCATGATAATAAGAAAACTATGGAGAACCATAGAGCAATTTATCACATAAGTAGAATCATTATAATAAAACTATTATGACAAAAATAAAAGTTATCTAGTCATAAGAAATCAAAGTGAATTACTCTCTCATGTCCCAAAATTTGATTAAGCTAGCATGGAAGAGAAAATACAATCAACCATAGTATCAAAGTGTCAGAAATTAAAGAAGAAGGAGAAATAACGTTACAAAACGGCTGTAGTGAAAATTACAGCCGTAATTTTGGTTGAAAACTCGCTATGAACAGTGCCCGCGACCCTTCTTTCGTTGATTTCTCCTCCAAACGAGATCCTTTTGCTCTAAAACTTTTGTGATGTCCTCCCCTCCTCCAGTCGAAACTTCAGTATAAAATTCACGGCCTGAGGTGACCTCCATGCCTCTCGGCGCATGGTCAAACCCTAGAGACGCCTCTGTTGATTGCTCCCTGAATAGTACATAAAAATTAGGGCTTTTGCTCTCTTTATCTTCTCCTCGTTGAGACGAGTCCACATCTTCTTTCGGATCTCAATTTGGAGGTCTGGATCTCTAGAAATCATCCGCGCAAGAATTGGGCCCAAAAAAATCGCATGTCCCTTTAGTAATTATAGCTGTAAAAAACATTACGGTAGTGCCGTAATTTGGTTCTGTGAATTCTGGGTCAAAATTACAGTACCCTAATATTCATTATGGCATTGCCATAATTTCTGGGCAGAAAATTAAGGTACCATAATTTTCATTACACCCGGGGTGTAATTTTTCAAACTTGCTCCGATTTGCATGAAAATTGGCGGGCGACTTCGTTTCGACGTCTGGAATCCATTCGTGTGCTCAAATTCTTCAAAATCTATGAAAACATAGCACTTTTTACCTAAAAATCATGAAAAATAAGAAATTGTGTAGATTCGGCAATATTTGACAAATAAAGCTTAAAAACAAGCAAAAGATCATAAATATGACACAAAAAGATATATAAAATGACATAAAATTTACTATAAATTTCGGTGTCATCAAAGACATAAGGCTCAAACTTTGCTTGTCCTCAAGCAAATACATAGAAGAAAGAACATTGCTATTGAAAATATGTCTTTTTATGAAAAGTAAATTTCTAAAATATAATCACTTATGAAATATTCCATCAACTTTTTGCACAAAATTTCAGATAAATACATCATCCTCTGAATTTAATATTTAAGATTCACAGCTTTGATTAAATAAACTTCGCAACTCGCATAATAAAAAGAATTTCAATTTCATGAATTCACCTAGTTTTCAATTTAAATCTATCATACTTTTGTTTACATGAATAGGATATCCAAGATCTTTTTCCACACAAAATTTTTCTTTTCTATTTCCTTTTTTTTATGGCATGTACCCACATAGATACATACTTTTTATTTGCACAACTCTTATCTTCGGTACCACTGTGAAATTTACACAGTGTCAAGTCGAGAAGTCTTTTTCTTTTTCTCTGTCTTTTTTTTATAGACTTCAACCCATGTCTTAGGTACCACTGTCAATTTTGTACAGTGCCAAGTAAGGGAGTCTCTCACTCCTTTTGGATCCTAGATTCTTTCTTCCCAACAAATAGTAAGATAAACTAAACATCAACTAGGTTAATCAATTGACATCCATTCAAAAATTACACTCATATGCTCATTTTATTCAAGAAAGATGCTTCACTCTTAGATTGCATTCATCAAACAACATACCTACCCAAACAAGTAGATATATATTGAAGAAATAAATTTAACATAATAAGTATATCTCCATTCATAGGCATGTATGCATGCATGAACATTCATCATGATAGAAAAATCTACCCATCTTTCATCACATGGATTCAAGCCATCAAAAAATTTTATGCATAAATAATATTAAAATCAATGCAAAAGGTGTGAAGCATCAAACTCAAACAATCATGGTCATAAGTGTAACATGATAGAATCAAGCAAACACATCGAATAGAAATCTCAGTGAGCAAATCAAGGATGCAACCATATAAAATAATCATGAATACAAGAGAGTGCAAACAATACTCACAAGACTATATAGCAAGCTCTGACCAAAAATACATAAGGCTTAGACCAAAAATAGTGTCGGGGCAGATGCTGCTAGGTTCAAAGATATGCCTTTTGAAAATTTTACCTGCACAATTTAAGGTACATAAGGCTCAGTTTAAAAATACTCTCTAAAAATTAATAATGATAAAAAATAATTTTCCCCAAGAAGAATCAGAGATATCGTCGGTAGTCCAAGAGAGTGCTGGTGGAAAGAGCTGATGCAGCTGAGAAGCAAAGGGTGAACAGAGGCTAGCTGAAAAGCTGCTAACAATGATGATGGTGCCGATAGTAGAGTGAGTAATCTCTAGCGGCCTACTAGAGACTACAGTCTTAGAGTTGAGATCGTCAGCTGGTGGGTGTCAGAGATAATGCTGAATAGATAAAAAAAAATCAGTCACTAATAAAGAGTCTACTGCATAAATAAATAAATAAATCGAAACAGAGGCAGCAAAAGAAGTAAGAGGCTGCTGTGGTGATAATCCAATGTCGACGGCTGGAAATAGTGGTGTTAGAAGCAGCTGTAGTGGTGGTGGCTGGGTTGGAGGTGCTGTGAATCAGGAGAAGAAGTTGTAGGTGTGCAAGGATAGCAGAGCAGCCTATTGATTTAGTTACAAAAAGTAGCTATACCCAAGAATAAGATTTAATGATCCATAAAGAAAATAGACAAAGCCATGAAGTAGAATAAAACTTGTTCTTTCCAGGTGTATAAAAATCAAAGGATCAAAATCTGTCAGGAATTTAGGGTATCAACAGAAAAAGGGCTACTCAGATTTCTATGTGAAAAACTGCACAGAAGTTAATCAATTACCAAAAGTTGCCATGCTTCCTATAATGATCAGAAAATATTTTCATGAAAACAACAAATCCAAGAGATAGAATGAAACATGAACTTCATATTCCATGCGAAAAATCAGGGTTTCAAGTCATTAAAGCATCTTAAAAACATGCAGCAAAAACGCTAATCAGATTAGTCAAAAGAAAACTGCTACAGAAATTAATTAGAATCGAAAAGATGCTATGTGTTTTAAGATGATCTATGAACTTTAAAATTCAGTAAAAATATCCAAATAATAGAAGAAGATGAGTACTTCATGTTCATGCCAAAGATCAAAAATTTTTCCAACCCAGTTTCTTAAAATCACAGCGAGAAAACACCTAATCAGATAAGCAGAATGCAATTTTCAAATTACGGGCGTAATATTACTTATGGCAGTGCCGTATTTTACACAAAACTCTCGGGTCGAAATTATGATATAATTACGGTACCGTAAAATTGATTACGGTAGTGTCGTAAAGGATGAAAAACTGTCGGGTCAAAAATCAACTGAAATTATGGCACCGAGAAAAGGATTACAGCAGTGCCGTATTTTACGCAAAATTTTGATTTTCCCTGCAAAAAGAAAAGAAAAATTAATTCTAAAAATAAAAGAAACTAAGCAAAGTATGAGTGCTTGGGTTTCCTCCCAAGAAGCGCTTATTTTTAGGTCCATAGCTTGACCAAAAATCAAATATCATGGTGAAGCAAGTGGATCAATACCAAAATAAGTAGCATACAATTTTTTCCTTTTCCGCTGTCCAAAAAGTTTAGCCACTAATTCAAATATCCAAAATTTTAAATAAATCACAATTGACATGGCTTTCTCAAATATGCGGAAATCAAAATCAATATTTTCAATTCCAATCAAAGGATATTCAATGATCTTCCTATATTTATCAAAAAGCAAAATCATAAGTCCTTTCTTCAAATTTAAATCTTCAATTGCCATAGGACTTTGATCAAAAGATATAAGCATTGGTTTATCAAAATAATCTTTCTTTCTCATGTAAGATTCCTCAATGAAACATAATTTTTTAAATAAATCAAAAGAGTGAACATTAGATATGGGCAAAACATCATCATGGTGAGATTCATCAATGTTTGTATCTTTCAAATCTTTTTCAAATTCCTCTTGCTCACAATCAAATAATTTATCAGTTTCAAAATTATCAACAAAATCAGAATAAGATTTTTCTAAATTGGTCCCCTCATATCCTTTATCAGAATTAACCACAAATAATATATCATCAAAAGAATCAATTTCATCAAAAGAGGGTTTTCAAATTTCAATTTCCTCAAACTTTTCCACAAATAAATTATCAAAGGAATTATTTTCACAATTGTCAAAATCAGAGTGAGATTCATTAATATCCACATAAAGCTCAATCTCAAAACAATCATAATCAGAGGGGAAATTTTCTAAATCAATTTCTTCAGTTTTCAAATCAAACTCAAATAAATAAGCATGTTGTGCTATCCAGGTTTTTAATAATTCAAAATGAGCAGATATAGATTCTACATTAGAAGCAAGCTGACCAACTATCTCTTTAAGATCTTCAATTTCCTTACTTTGATTTGTCATTATCTTGTTTTGATTTGTCATGAATTTTCCAAGCATGGAATTTAACATAGATTCTTCAGTGTCCTCTACGTATGGTTTAGAAACATGATTTAAGCAATCCTCATGAAAAGAAGTTTATTTTCCCATCTAGAATCATAATGATCATCTTGATACCATGATAAATTAGAATTTTGAGGCATTAAAATTTGGCAATCAGAAGTATAATGATCAAAACAACCACAAATATCACATCTAACAGCGTGCATATAAGAATTTAATTTATCTGCAAGAGTGCACAATGAATCATCTTCATACCTTTCTTGTGGCATGTATACCTCACCTATTTCAGTTGCCCAGGAGTTATAATTCAAAGACATATCTTCAAATCTATCAAGAACAGAAAGATTATCCAACACCAATCAATCAAATTGTTTTTTTTCAAAATACATAAAAAAATAGAAAATACAAAACACAAGCAAATTCACAAATTTTAGAAATCACAATTCTGTCACAACTTGTGAAAATCCAAAACCTATAAAAACAGAAAAAAAAGTTAAATCTAAAACAAATAAAACTTAGTCTAGCAATACTAACAACTATTTTGATATTAATAAAACTAAGGTCCCCAGCAACAACGCCAAAAACTTGTTGTGTCCGCAAGTGCACGGATACTCGAAGTAATAAAATAATATCGATCCCACAGAGACCTACGTGCTAAGTACCAAATAGTTATATTCTTACTAGCTAAGCAATTGATTATAATGCAAATAAATGATAGGAAGAGTATAAAGATGAATAGAGAGAGAAACTGGGACTAGGGTTTCATCCGCTTTAATTTCTATGACTAGATATGAATAAAAGGTTGTTAGTCTAATTTCATCATAATGAAGACATAATTTACTTCATAAAAGGATTATCTCAGCGATGGTACCAAATCCCTGGTGTATGCTACTGTATTGGTCCAGGAGGCGTTGTCTATAGGAGGGGGGAACATACCGCTCACGGAGGCGGCACTTCATTTCATCCCACTGTGTAATGGGTGGGAGGGCTTGCTGCTCTAGTTGCTATTCCACATTTGCCCAATGCAGACGAGCTGGACCCTCTAGTAGGAGGCGCGTTGATGACACCAAAATTCATAGTATATTTTGTGTCATTTCATTGGTCTTTTTTGTCATATTTATGCTACTTTGCTTATTTTTAAGCCTTATTTGTCAAATATTACGAAATCTACACCATATCTTGTTTTTGATCATTTTCAGATTAAAAGTGCCATATTTTGATGGATTTTGGAAGATTTGAGCACACCAATGGATTCCAGACGTCGAAACGAAGCTACTTGCCAAATTTCATGCGAATCAGAGTCAGTTTGGGCAAAATACGGCACTACCATGTGAAATTATATGGTACCATAATTTCCTGCAATTTCAACCAGAAAGTTTTGGCAAAAATACGGTACTACCATATTTTTGGTGAAAATTTTCACGGTACCGTATTTTGGGACCAAAAATGTAATTTTTAGAGGTCCGAATCTTGCGCGGCCCATAACCTTTGATCCAGAGCTCCAAATTGAGATCCAAAAGATGTTCCAGACTCGTCTTTAAGAGGCGAAGAAGCACGAAGTGGAAGAGAGAATTTTTATCCAGTATTCAGAGAGCAATCAATAGAGAGGCAGTTAGGGTTTGGCCTCATGCCGAGAGGCATAGAGGGCACCTCAGGACATGATGTTTACACCGAAACCGAAGCTTTGTTTGGAGTAGGAGAGCACGCCCCAAAAGTTTCAAAGAGTTTGGAGTCTGATCGGAGGAGAAATCAATAAAACAGTGGTGATAGCACTATTCACATGTGAAATTACGGGTTGTAATTCAATTGCAACCCTGTTTTGTAACTTTTCTTCCCTCCCCTTGATTTCTATTCACACTGAAATAATGTTTTATTGTAATTACTTCATCATGGAAGCTTAAACATCTTATGGGACATGGGGTGTAATCCCCTTAATTTTTTAATGACTAGATGATTATTATTTTCGTCATGATAAATCTTTGTTATGATAATTCTGCTTTTGTGATGAATTGTCTTTAATTCTTCTTAGATTTATACTATCATGCATGTTTTAGAATTTTGCAAAATAGACTGAGATGTTGATTGTGAAATTTGGAACCCTAAAAAATCATTAAGTTCGGAACTTATCGTAAGAGATTAGGTTAGTTCTATGAATTTTGATTTTTAATGATTTTATTGCCATGTCAATTTTATGAATCTAGGATTGTTGTGTCAAACATTGATAGATCTTGCACGAGAGTGAAGATTGATCTGTTGGAAAACCCTAAGTGGAACCTGTGTTGAGACTCGGATGCACGAGAGTGATCCTTGAGTTTCCACATGAGATGTTTGACTTAGAATTCGGATGCACGAGAGTGATTCTTGAGTTCTTTGTTCAATGATTTACTTATTTTAAGCATTGGATAGATCTTGCACGAGAGTGAGGATTGGTCCTTTGTATGATTGTCTGCGCGAGAGTGAGACGATTCTTTTATGAAGTAAATTAGGTCTTTATTATAATAAGATTTGACTGACGATCTTTTATTTATATCTAGTCATCGAAATTAAGGTGGATGAAACCCTAGTCCCAGTTTATCTCTCTGATTTTGTGTTCTTTCTATCATTAACTTTCATCATATTCGATTTACTTAGCTAGTGAGAAAACAATTATTTGGTAGTTAACATGTAGGTCTCTGTGGTTTGATATTTTTATTACTTCGAGTATTCGTGCACTTGCGGACACAACAAGTTTTTGGCACCATTGCCGGGGACCTTAGTTTTGTTAATATCAAAATAGTTGTTAGTATTGCTAGACTAGGTTTTATTTGTTTTAGGTTTAACTTTTTTTTTTGTTTTTGCAGGTTTTGGATTTTCAGAAGTTGTGACAGAACTGAGATTTTCTAAGACTTGTGAATTTGCTTGTGTTTTATATTTTCTTTGTTTTTTTATATATTTAGAAAAAAAAAAATTGGATTGATTGGTGTTGGATAATCTTTTTGTTCTTGATAGATTTGAAAATATGTCTTTTAATCACAACTCCTGGGCAACTGAAAGAGGTGAGGTATACATGCCACATGGTAATTCTCTTGTAGATCAATTTAACTCTTATATGCACTTTGTTAAGAAATATGTTTCTTCTATGAGATGTGATATTTGTGGATATTTTGATCATTGTTCCTCTGATTGCCCAATTTTAATTTCTCCATATTCCAATTCACCATGGCATCAAGATGATCAATATGATTCTAGATCTTTTTATGATGATTGCTCAAATTATACTTCTGAACTATGCTTTGAGGATACTGAAAAATCTAACTTACAGATAATGTTTGAAAAGTTCATGAGTGCCCAAGCAAAACAAAATGAAGAAATGACAGAGAGTTTTAAACAAATCAATTCTAGGTTGGATGATGTTGTTGCTCACAATAAAATGTTAGAAACCCAAATAGCACAACAAGATTATTTATTTGAGTTTAATTTAGAAACTGTGGAAGTTGATTTAGAAAATTCCCCCTCTGATTATGATTGTTTTGAGATTGAGCCTTATGTGAACATTAATGCATCTCAATATGATTTTGATAATTGTGAATTTGATTCTTCTGATAAATTATTTGTGGAAAAGTTTGATGAAATTGAAATTGAAAAACCCTCCTTTGATGATATTGATTATTTTGATAATATGTCATTTATGGTTAAATCTGATGAAGAATATGAGGGGACTGATTTAGAAAAATCTTACTCTGATTTTGTTGGTGATTTTAAAATTGATAATTTATTTGATTGTGATCATGAGGAACATGAAAAATATTTGAAAATCATGAGTATTGATGAACCTCACTCTGATGTTTTGCCCATCTCTACTGTTAAATCTTCTTACTTATTTGAGAAAGTGTGCTTTATTGAGGAATCTAATATGAGACATAAAAATTATTTTGATGATCCAATGCTTGTATCTTTTGATCAAAGTCCTATTTTTATTGAAGACATAAATTTGAAGAAAGGACTAAAAATTTTGCTCTCTGACAAATATAGGAAGATCATTGAATATCCTTTGTGTGAATTTAAAAATTTTGATTTTAATTTCTGCATATTTGAGAATGCCAATTTGATTATGATTTACATGAAAATTTGGATATTTAGATTAGTGGCTAAGCTTTTTGGACAACAGAAAAAGAGAAAATTATATGCAATCTACTTTAGTACTGATTCACCTACTTCATCATGATATTGGATTTGGTCAAGCTAATGACCTAAAAATTAGCGCTTCTTGGGAGGCAACCCAAGCACTCTTATTTAGTTTGGTTTCTTTTATTCTAGTTTATTTTATTTTTAGAATTAATTTTTCTAATTTTTCTTTTTTTTATGCAAAAAAAAAGCGCAAAATACCGCACTACCATATTTTTGAGAAAATCTTTCACAGTACCGTATTTCTGTCGATTTCTGATCCAAGAATTTTATGCATTTACGGCATTGCCATGAGGAATTGCACGGTACCGTATTTGAAATCTACAGTTTGTTTATTTGAGTAGGTGTTTTTAAGAAACTGGGTTGCGAAAATTTTTGATCTCTTGCACCATCACGAAGTACTCATCTTTTTCTATCATCTGGATATTTTTACTGAATTTTAAAGTCCATGGATCATTCAAAAGCACCGAGCAACTTTTCGATTCTGATTAATTTCTGCAGCAATTTTCTTCTGACTAATCTGATTAGCACTTTTGCTACGAGTTTTTAAGGTGCTTTGATGACTTAAAACCATGATTTTTCACTTGGAATATGAAGTTCGTATGTCATTCTATCTTGTGGATTAATTATTTTCATGAAAATATTTTCTGACAATTCTAGGACATATGACAACTTTTTGAATTTGATTAACTTTTGTGCAGTTTTGCAGTTTTTAATCTGAGTAGCCTAATTTCTGTTGATGCCCTAAATTTCTGATAGATTTTGATCCTTTAATTTTCATACATCTAAAAAGAACATATCTTATTTTACAACTTGGTTTTGTCCATTTTCTATTTGGATCATTAAATCTTATTTTTGGATAGGGCTACTTTTCATAAAAAATTCAAAAACTGCTTTGTTTTTTTTCTACATGTTACAGCTTCTTTTGCCTCCAGATCCAGAAATCTTCAAGAGCAACTGTCTTCCACCTCTAGCCACCACTGCATCTGCCTCTGACATCACTGTTTCCAACCATCGACACTGGATTATACCATCTGCAGATTCTTACTTTTTCTACTGCCTCTATTTTTATTGATTTTATTTATTCATGCAGTAGAGTTTTCATTAGTGACTGATTTTGTTTATCTATGCAGCATTATTTTTGGCACCCACTGGCCGACGTCTTCACTCCAGGACTATAGTTTCTAGCAGGCCACTGGAGACTACTCACTCTACTGTCGGCACCACCATCACTACTAGTAGCTTTTCAGCTAGCATCTGTTTCACCTCTCCTTCTCACCTATATTAGCACCCTTTTTGGATCATCCATGATATCTCTGATTACCCTTTTAGAGAATTATTGTTCTTATTCTCTGTTATAGACTATTTTTAGAACTGAGCCTTATGTACTTAAAAATTGTGCAGGAAAATTTTCAAAAGGCACATCTTTGGACATAACTACATCTACCCCGATTCTATACACTTGATGATGACTGAGCTTGCTACATAGTTTTGTGAGTATTGTTTGCACTCTCCAGGGATTATATGATTATCTACACTTTTCTTCTCTTAAATTCTTTCACTTTGCATCCTTTGCGTCGTGCGAGCCTTATGTGATTATACTAATCTTACACTTTTGGACCATGACTTTTTGAGTTTGATGTTCCACTTCTTTTGAACTAATTATGACATATTTTGATGTTTTCTATGATGATGAATGTGTTCATGCATGAGATTAGGACTAGACCTATCATGTTGAATTTATTTCTCTAATACATATATGCTTTTGAAAATTTTCATTGATTGATGAATGAGATTTTGGGTGAACATGTTATTTGATGAATTTGGTTTACAAGTGAAACTACTTCCTTGAATAAAACTAGCATATGAGTATGATTTTTCAATTGATGTTGATTGATCAATTTAGTTGATATTCATGCTATTCGCTATTTGTTGGAAAGAAAGATTCCATTATCCAAATAACGTGAGGACTCCCCTACTTGGCACTGTGCAAAATTGATAGTAGTACCGAAGGATATGGGTTGAAGTATAAAAAAAAAGAAGAGAGAAAGCATGTGTCTATGTGGGTGCATGCCATGAGAGGAATCAATCCACATTAACTCCACTATCTTTCGTAAAAATCTTACTGCTAAAAAGATATGAGTTCTATTACATTGATTATGTGGTCAGTGTACTCTAACTTCGTCACCAGAAAAAGGTGGTAATCGAATTAGAGAATGTGGGCGATACAAAAATAAAAAAAAATTGTGAGTGGAAGATGATCTTGGAAATCCAATTCCTGTAAACAAAAGTTGATAGTTATGAATTGAAACTGGATGAAGTCTTGAGAAGATATTCTACTTATTATGCAAGTTGTGAAATTTTATTTGATTAAGTTGTGGATCTTGAGAATTGAATTCAAAGGGTGATGTGTTTATTTGAGATTTTATGAAGCAATTGGTGAAAGTTTTTCATTGGTAATTGTATTTTATAAATTTATTCTACATGAGAAAGTCTATGCCTATGATCAATTTTTGAGTTTTGCTTGAGGACAAGCAAAGTTTGAGCCTTATGTGTTTGATGACACCAAAATTTATAGTATATTTTGTGTCATTTCATTGGTGTTTTTGTGTCATATTTATGCTACTTTGCTTATTTTTAAGCCTTATTTGTCAAATATTGCGGAATCTACACTATTTCTTTTTTTTGATCATTTTCAAGTTAAAAGTGCCTTATTTTTGATGGATTTTGGAATATTTGAGCACACCAATGGATTCCAGACGTCGAAACAAAGCTACCTGCCAAATTTCATGTGAATCAGAGTCAGTTTGGGCAAAATACGGCACTACCGTGTGAAATTACATGGTACCGTAATTTCCTGCAATTTTAACCTGAAAGTTTTGGCAAAAATACGGCAGTGAAAACTTTCACGGTACCGTATTTTGGGCCCAAAAATGTGATTTTTACAGGTCTGAATCTTGTGCGGACCATAGCTTTTGATCTAGAGCTCCAAATTGAGATCAAAAAGATGTTCCAGACTCAGCTTTAAGAGGCGAAGACGCACGAAGTGGAAGGGAGAATTTTTATCCAGTATTCTGAGAGCAATCGATAGAGAGGCGGTTAGGGTTTGGCCTCATGCCGAGAGGCGTAGAGGGCACCTCAGGCTGTGATTTTTACACTGAAGCTTCGTCTAGATAGGAGAGCACGCCCCAAAAGTTTCAGAGTGTTTGGAGTCTGATCGGAGGATAAATCAATAAAACAGTGGTGACAACATTGTTCACACGCGAAATTACGGGTTGTAATTCAATTGCACCCCTATTTTGTAACTTTTCTTCCCTCTCCTTGATTTCTATTCGCACTGAAACAATGTTTTATTGTAATTCCTTCATCATGGAAGCTTAAACATCTTATGGGACATGGGGTGTAATACCCTTAATTTTTTAATGACTAGATGATTATTATTTTCGTCATGATAAATCTTTGTTATGATAATTCTGCTTTTGTGATGAATTGTCTTTAATTCTTCTTAGATTTATACTATCATGCATGTTTTAGAATTTTGCAAAATAGACTGAGATGTTGATTGTGAAATTTGGAACCCTAAAAAATCATTGAGTTCGGAACTTATCATAAGAGATTAGGTTAGTTCTTTGAATTCTGATTTTTAATGATTTTATTGCCATGTTGATTTTATGAATCTAGGATTGTGTTATTGTGTCAAACATTGATAGATCTTGCACGAGAGTGAAGATCGGTCTATTGGAAAACCCTAAGTGGAACCTGTGTTGAGACTCGGATGCACGAGAGTGATCCTTGAGTTCCCACATGAGATATTTGATTTAGAATTCGGATGCACGAGAGTGATCCTTGAGTTCTTTGTTCAATGATTTACTTATTTTATGCATTGGATAGATCTTGCACGAGAGTGAGGATTAGTCCTTTGTATGATTGTCTGCGCGAGAGCGAGACGATCCTTTTATGAAGTAAATTAGGTCTTTATCATAATAAGATTTGACTAACGACCTTTATTTATATATAGTCATCGAAATTAAGGTGGATAAAACCCTAGTCCCAGTTTATCTCTCTGATTTTGTGTTCTTTCTATCATTAACTTTCATCATATTCGATTTACTTAGCTAGTGAGAAAACATTTTTTTGGTACTTAACACGTAGGTCTTTGTGGTTCGATATTTTTATTACTTCGAGTATCTGTGCACTTGCGGACACATCACGCGTAAAGTTGACGCGCAAGTGTTAGGGCATGGCGCACCACTCAAAGTAGTTATCGACCGACGTGGCCCAATCAAGGAATCGTGAGGAGTCAAGGCCACCGTCAAAGGGTGCATCTGAGGTACGCATGATTCGATGAAAATCATCGTCCATCCGGTTTCAACCATAACGGCGTTGGGTTTGGGGCCATTGTGCGGCCCACACATCATACTCATGAAACGATTCATCCTTAGGAACTGGTTCTTCCTCATAAGGCCTACTCTTAATGGGTTGGGTTAAGGGGGGTAGCTCCCAAGTCGGAGCTCGGTAGGTCGGCAGGGAGGGGTCAACCGGGACTCGACTCGGGTTCTAGACTCTAAAGAATCGAGGCAATCACTCACGCCCTTGAGAGAAGCTGTGAGTTGTTCCATGGACTGCGTGAGTAGTCGGATAAGTTGGTGGCAAAAGTCCTTCATTTTGTCAATTCGTAGAGATAGGGCATCATTCGAACCAACCTGGTCCTTAGACCCTTCCGTTGGTAGGATGGACTCTTGGAAATTAGGGAACTGGGATATGGTTTGTGACCTCGTAGTCACCATGCACAAACAAGGTATGACTCAAAATGCAAATGTTGAAAGCATGCGAAAATATGAAGATGCAATGGAGTTGGATCGTGCGAACAATAAGAATTGAACGCACAACACCTCTGATACCAAATTTGATGCAGCTATTATAGGTGGGTTGGTCCTTAGCTCCATACTCCAGGGGTTTATGAGATGATGATCGGAAAATGTGAGAGGTGTAACATCCCACATTCTTAACCCCAAACAAATGGCACAATTCACAAATGATACAGGATGTTTCATATAAGATCGATCATATGCTAGGTAAAACCGAGTTCAAGA
>JANTFE010018726.1:10439-26082 GCA_027562315.1 Costus pulverulentus
CTCCTCTTCCCCCTTAGCTTGCTAAGCTAAGGGTTTCTCTTCTCTTCTTCTCTTCTTCTTCCTTTTCTCTTCTCTTCTCCAGCAACTCAAACTTCCGTTCTGCGTCAGATATAATAAAAGGTCATCAATCAAATCCTATCATGATAAAGACTTAATTTTCTTCATAAAAGGATTATCTCACTTTCGTGCAGACAATCATGCAGGGACCAATCCTCGCTTTCGCGCAAGATTTATCCCAACGCTGTAAATAAGTAAACCATCAATCAAAGAACTCGGATGCATGAAAATCCGAGTTCTTTGTTGATCATCACAAGTGGAATCTCAAGGATCACTTTCGTGCATCCGAGTCTCAACACAGGTTCTACCTAGGGTTTTCCAACAGACCGATCTTCACTTTCATGCAAGATCTATCAATGTTTAACACAATAACTCAACCCTAGATTCATATTATCAAGCATGGCAATAAGACTACTAAAATCAAGAAATAAGATTCTAGGGTTCCAAGTTCTAAAGCAAATCACCTTTCAGTCTCATTGCGAGAACTCTAAAACATGCATGACAGTAAAATCTAAGGAGAATTAAAGACAATTCATCACATAAGTAGAATTATCGCAACAAGGATTATCATGACGAAAATAATAGTTTATCTAATCATTAATAATCAAGGGGATTACACCCCCATGTCCCAAAGTATGTTTAAGCATGCATGGAAGAAGAGGTACAATAATCCATGGTGTAGGAAATCAAAACAGAGGTAGAGAACAAATTACGGTACGACCGTAAAGGTTTTTACGGTCGTAATCTGCGACGAACAGCGGTGGCGCACGGTGTTTTGTTGATTTCTCCTCCGATTGAACTCCTTTTCCTCTGAAACTTCTGGTGTGTCCTCTCTCCTCTAGGCGAAGCTTCTGCGTGAAAATCACTGCCTGAGGTGTCCTCTACGCCTCTTGGCATGAGGCCAAACCCTAGACGCCTCTCTCTGGATTGCTCCCTCGATAGTGGATACAAATTGGGGCTTCCACATCGTGCGTCTTCCCCTCTTAAATACGAGTTCATAACATTTTTTGGATCTTGATTTGGAGCTCTGGATCAAAAGTTATGGTCCGCGCAAGATTCAGACTCGTAAAAATTGCGTTCTTGACTTGAAATTACGGCCGTAACAATCTTTACGGCAGTGCCGTAATGTCTGAAATTTCTCGGGTGAATTCTGGGTCCAAATTAGGTACCTTAAAGTTCATTATGGCACTACCGTAATTTTCATTATGGTACCTTAAAGTTCTTTACACCCGGGGGTGTAATTTTCGAACTTGCTCCGATTTGCATGAACATTGGCGGGCGGCTTTGTTTCGACCTCCTGAATCCATTCGTGCGCTCAAATCATTCAAAATCCATTAAAATATAACACTTTTTACCAAAAATTCATGAAAAACAAGAAATTGTGTAGATTTCGTAATATTTGATAAATAAGGCTTAAAAACAAGCAAAAGAGCATAAATATGACACAAAAAGACACACGAAATGACACAAAATATACTATGAATTTTGGTATCATCAAACACATAAGGCTCAAACCTTGCTTGTCCTCAAGGAAAAAACCAAAAATTGATCATAGGCATAGACTTTCTCATGAGGAATAAATTTCTAAAATACAATCACCAACAACAAATTTCCACCAATTGTTTCACAAAATTTCAAATAGACATATCATTCTTACAACTCAACCCTCTAGATCTATATCTCAATCAAATAAAACTTTGCAACTTGTATAATAAATAGAATTTTCAATCTCATGATTTCATCCAATTTCAGTTTAAATCTATCATGGTTTTGTTTACAGGAATTAGGTTTCCAAGATATTTTTCCACACATAATTTTGTTTTTCATTTTTTTAATGTATTTTGTTGTTTTTGCATGGATGGCATGTACCCACTTAGATACATACCTTTTTTTTTATTTTGACTTCAACTTTCTTTGGTACCACTGTCAATTTTACATAGTGCCAAGTAGAGGAGTCTTATTCTTTTTCTCTCTCATTATTTTTACATAGACTTCAACCCATGTCTTAGGTACCACTATCAATTTTACATAGTGCCAAGTAGGGGAGTCTCTCACTATTTTTATGGATCTTGGATTCTTCTTTCCCAACAAATAGCAAAATAGACCAAACATCTACTAGGTTGATCAATTGATATCAATTCAGTAATCATACTCATATGCTCATTTTATTTAAAGGAGTAGTTTCACCTTTAAATCTTATTCCTCAAATAACACATCTACCCAAAATTTCATGCATCAACCAATGTCAAATTTCAAAAGATTGATATGTATTAGAGAAATAAATTCAACACAATAGGTCTAGTCATAATCACATGCATCAACGCATTCATCATCAAAGAAAATTCACACACCTCTCATCACATGAATTCAAGTTATAAAAATTTTTAAACATCTAAATCTGTCAAAATCAATGCAAAAGGTGTGATGCATCAAACTCAAAAAATCATAACATGTAAAGTGATATATCCGTATAGTTACATAAGGCTTGAACAATGCAAAGGATGTAAAGTGGTAGATCTAAAAGAAGAAAAGTGTAGATAATCATAGCAAATCAAATAATCACAAGAAAGTGTAAGCAATACTCACAAAACTATATGGCAAGCTCTGATTGAAAATACATAAGGCTCAGTCCAAAAATAGTGTCGGGGCAGATGCTGCTAGGTCCAAAGACGTACCTTTTGAAAATTTTACCTGCAAATTTAAGGTACATAAGGCTCAGTCTGAAAATAGTCTCAAAAAATAATAATGATAAAAAAATAATTCTCTCAAGGGAGAATCAGAGATGTCACCAGAGGTCTGAAGAGGATGCCGGTGGAAAGAGTCGAGCAGGCAAGAAGTAGAGGGTGAACAGAGGCTAGTTGAAAAGCTGCTAGGAATGATGATGGTGCCGACAGTAGAGTGAGTAATCTCTAGTGGCCTGCTAGAGATCAGAGTCCTAGATGTGAGATCGTCGGCTGGTGGGTGCCAGAATTAATGTTGCATAAAAAAAATCAGAGTCACAAATGAAGAGTCTGTTGCATAAATAGTATCAATAGAAATAGAGGCAGTAGAAGAAGTAAGAACCTGCATATGGTATAATCCAGTGTCGACGGCTGGAAATAGTGATGTCAGAGGCAGATGCAGTGGTGGCTAGAGGTGGAAGACAGTTGCACTTGAAGATTTATAGATCTGGAGGCAAAAGAAACAATAACAGGTAGAAAGCAAACCAAGCAGTTTTTGATTTTTTTTATGAAAAGTAGCCATACCCTAGAATAAAATTTAATGATCCAAATAGAAAATGAACAAAACCAGGTTGTAGAATAAGATATGTTCTTTTCAGTCGTATGAAAATCAAAGGATCAAAATCTGTCAGGAATTTAGGGTATCAACAGAAAGAAGGCTACTCAGATTACAAAACTGCAAAAACTGCACAAAAGTTAATCAGATTCAAAAAGTTGCCATGTGTCCTAAAATGATTAGAAAATATTTTCATGAAAACAATTAATCCACAAGATAGAACGACACACGAACTTCATATTCCATGTGGAAAATCAGAGTTTCAAGTCATTGAAACATCTTAAAAAGTTACAGCAAAAGTGCTAATCAGATTAGTCAGAAAAAACTGCTGCAGAAATTTATCAGAATTGAAAAGTTGCTATGGGTTTTAGAATGATCTATGGACTTTAAAATTCAGCAAAAATATCCAGATGATAGACAAAGATGAGTACTTCAATGTTGTGCTAAAGATCAAAAATTTTCCCAACCCAGTTTCTTAAAATTAATGTGAGAAAACACCTAGTCAGATAAGCAAACAATAGTTCAATAATTACGGGCGTCATGTTCTTTACGACAGTGCCGTAATTGACACAAATTCTCGGGTCAGAAATATGCATGCATTACGGTACCATAAACATGGTTACGGTACTGCCGTAAAATCTGTCACAGAATTTTTTTTTTTCAAAATTTGAAAAATTCAAAATTCAAAAATTACGGCACCGTAAACAAATTACGTTACGGTCGTAAACCGACTTAACTCTCGGGAGGATTTTGTCACAAAATATGGTACCGTAAAGAAATTCACGGCGGTACCATAATGGGTTAAAACTCTCTGGTTAAGAATAACTGGGATTACGGTACCGTAAAGAATATTACGGTAGTGCTGTAATTTCGCGCCAAATCTCGATTCCTACAGAAAAAATTGTAAAAATTAGTCCTAAAAGAAAATTAAAATAAAGGAAAGTAAGCTAAGTGATAATGCTTGGGTTGCCTCCCAAGAAGCGCTAATGTTAGGTCCATAGCTTGACCAAAACTCAAAAATCATGGTGAAACAAGTGAATCAGTACCAAAGTAAAGAGCAAATAATTTTCTGCATTTCCTTTGTCCAGAAATTTTAGCCACTGATCCAAAAATCCAGAATTGCATATAAATCACAATCAAAGTGGCTTTCTCAAATGTGCAGAAATTAAAATCATACTTCTCAAATCCACTCAAAGAAATCTTTATGATCTTCCTATGTTTATCAAAAAGCAAAATCATGAGTCCTTTCTTAAAATTAATATTTTCAATAGCAATAAGAAAAGGACTTTGATCAAAAGAATCAAACATTGGATCATCAAAATATTTTTTACGTCTTTCATTGGATTCCTCAATAAAACACAATTTTTCAATAAAATCAGAAGAGTGAACAATAGATATGGGCAAAACATCAGAGGGAGATTCATTCATATTTATAAAATTCAAATCCTTTTCAAATTCCTCATGCACGTCATCGAATAATTTATCAATTTCAAAATCATCATCAAAATCAAGATGAGACTCTACAAAATCAATTTTCTCATGCCTCCCTACAAATAATTCATCATCAGAAGAGTCAAAATCAGAATCATGTAAAAAATAATAATGAGATTTATCAATGTTCACAAAAGAATTAATAGAATCAGAGTTAACTAGAAAAGATTTATCATTAATTTCAGCAATATCACCAAAATCAAAGTGGGGCTCATCAATGTCTGTAATTTTCAACCCTTTATCGAACTCATCAGATTTAACCATAAATGATACAACATCAAAAGAATCAATTTCATCAAAAGAGGTTTTTTCAATTTCAATTTCCTCAACCTTTTCCTCAAATAAATTATCAAATGAATCAATTTTACAATTATCAAAATCAGAGTGAGATGCATTAATATTCACATAAGGCTCAATCTCAAAACAATTATAATCAGAGGGGGATTTTTCTAAATCAAGTTCTTTAGTTTCAAACTCAAATAAACATGCTTGTTGTGCTAACTCGGTTTCCTTAAGGTTTTCAATTTCTTTATTTGTGGTTTGCATGAATTGATTTTCGTTGGCCAATATTTTCTCAAGCATGGACTCTAACCTAGATTCTTTAGTGTCCTCAAAATAAGGTTCAGAAACATGATTAGAGCAATTATCATAAAAAGAAGTTTGGTTTTCCCATCTAGAATACAATTGATCTGATTCGTTCCATGATAAATTGGGATTTAAAAATTGGCAATCAGAGGAATAATGATCCAAATATCCACAAATATCACATCTAATAGAAGAATAAGATGTTATAGCCAGTTGCTTGTAAGTCTAAAAGTTGATTTAACTTATCTTGAATAGTGCATGATGAATCATCTTTGTATGAATGTATTCCTCTCTCCTTTCAGTTGCCCAAGAGTTGTAATTAAAAGACACCTTCAAATCTATCAAGGACAGAAAGATAATCCAATACCAATCAAATAAAACTTTTTTTTTCAGAATATCTAACAAAAATAGAAAATCTAAAACGTAAGTAAATTCACAAATTTCAGAAATTCTCAGTTTTGTCACAACTGTGAAAATCCAAAACCTACAAAAAGAAAAAAAAAAGTTAAATCTAAAACAATTAAAACTTAGTCTAGCAATACTAACAACTATTTTGATATTAACAAAACTAAGGTCCCCGGCAACGGCGTCAAAAACTTGTTGTGATCCGAAAGGACACACTTTTAAATACAAGTAGGTAGACTAATTTAAGGAGTCGCAGCCAAAACTTGTTTGGCGCACAGGGATCTGTCACCCCCTAATACGGCTCCAAAAACTTGTTGTCCCTAGACTTGTAGTGTCCGCAAGTACACAGATACTCGAAGTAATAAAGAAAATATCGATCCCACAGAGACCTACGTGTTAAGTACCAAATAGTTGTATTCTTACTAGCTAAGCAAACCGAGTATGATGCGAATAAACAATAAACACACAGAAAAAAAATCAGAGAGATAAACTGGGACTAGGGTTTCATCCACCTTAATTTCAATGATTAGATATAATAAAAGGTCGTCAATCAAATCCTATCATGATAAAGACTTAATTTACTTCATAAAATGATTATCTCACTTTCATGCAGACAATCATGCAGGGACCAATCCTCGCTTTCGCGCAAGATTTATCCCAACGCTATAGATAAGTAAACCATCAATCAAAGAACTCAGAATCACTTTCGTGCATTCGAGTTCTTTGTTGATCATCACAAGTGGAATCTCAAGGATCACTTTCGTGCATCCGAGTCTCAACACAGGTTCTACCTAGGGTTTTCCAACAGACCGATCTTCACTTTCATGCAAGATCTATCAATGTTTAACACAATAACTCAACCCTAGATTCATATTATCAAGCATGGCAAAAAGACTACTAAAATCAAGAAATAAGATTCTAGGGTTACAAGTTCTCAAGCAAATCACCTTTCAGTCTCATTGCGAGAACTTTAAAACATGCATGACAGTAAAATCTACGGAGAATTAAAGACAATTCATCACATAAGTAGAATTATCGCAACAAGGATTATCATGACGAAAATAATAGTTTATCTAATCATTAAAAATCATGGGGATTACACTCCCATGTCCCAAAGTATGTTTAAGCGTGCATGGAAGAAGAGGTACAATAATCCATGGTGTAGGAAATCAAAACAGAGGTAGAGAACAAATTACGGTACAGCCGTAAAGGTTTTTACAGACGTAATCTGCGACGAACAGCGGCGGTGCACGATGTTTTGTTGATTTGTCCTATGATTGAATTCCTTTTGCTCTAAAACTTTTGGTGTGTCCTCCTCTCCTCCAGGCGAAGCTTCTGCGTGAAAATCATAGCCTTAGGTGCCCTCTTCGCCTCTCGGCATGAGGCAAAACCCTGAACGCCTCTCTCTTGATTTCTCTCTCGATAGTGGATAAAAATTGGGGCTTCCACTTCGTGCGTCTTTGCCTCTTAAGGACAAGTCCGTAACATCTTTCGGATCTTGATTTGGAGCTTTGGATCAAAGGTTATGGTCTGCGCAAGATTTAGACCCGTAAAAATCACGTTTTTGACTTGAAATTACGGCCGTAACAATCTTTACGGCAGTGCCGTAATGTCTGAAATTTCTCGGGTGAATTCTGGATCCAAATTATGGTACCTTAAAGTTCTTTATGGCACTGCCATAATTTTCATTATGGTACCTTAAAGTTCTTTACACCTAGGGGTGTAATTTTTGAACTTGCTCCGACTTGCATGAAAATTGGCGGGTGGCTTCATTTCGACCTCCTGAATCCATTTGAGCGCTCAAATCCTTCAAAATCCATCAAAATATAGCACTTTTTACCTAAAATTTATGAAAAATAGGAAATTGTGTAGATTCCGTAATATTTGATAAATAAGGCTTAAAAACAAGCAAAAGATCATAAATATGACACAAAAAGACACACGAAATGACACAAAATATACTATGAATTTTGGTGTCATCAAGGAACAACTCTTGACCATTGAACAAATCAGAGCGCCTTGGTATGCTGACATAGTGAATTACCTTGTAGCTAATGTTTTTCCTCCTGATTTGAATTACCAAAAAAGGAAGAGATTCTTAGCTGAGGTAAAGCACTATTTTTGGGATGAGCCTTATGTGTTTAGAAGATGTACAGATGACATTTTTAGAAGATGTGTACCGGAGGAAGAAATCACAGACATATTCCTTCAATGTCATGGATCCTCTTATGGTGGTCATGCCGGTACTGAGAAAACTGCTTTCATAGTGTTGCAATCAAGATTTTACTGGCCTTCAATTTTTGAAGATGCTAGAAACTTTGTTTCATCTTGTGATTGGTGTCAGAAGATGGGTAACATTAACAAAAGACATGAGATACCACTATCTAATATTCTTGGGGTTGAGATATTTGATGTTTGGGGGATTGACTTCATGGGACCTTTTCCATCGTCTGGAGGTAACAAATACACTTTTGTGGTAGTTAATTATGTTTCAAAGTGGGTTGAGGCTCTTGCTTCTCCTACTAATGATTCTAGAGTTGTTGTTAAACTGTTCAAAAAGATTATATTTCCGAGGTGTGGGACACCCCGAGTAGTGATTAGTGATGGAGGCTCACATTTCATACAGCATAAGTTCTCAGCCTTGCTTAGAAAGTATGGGGTAAATCATAGAGTTGCAATACCTTATCAGCCCTAAACTAGTGGACAAGTTGAGATATCAAACAGAGAAATAAAAGGGATTTTAGAAAAGACAGTGTCACGCACTAGGAAAGATTGGGCGCTCAAACTTGCTGATGCACTGTGGGCCTATCGCACTGCTTTTAAAACACCAATAGGTATGTCTCCCTTTCAATTGGTTTATGGCAAATCTTGTCATCTACCTGTAGAGCTTGAGCATAAGGCATTTTGGGCAATCAAAGCACTCAATTTTGACTTAAAGAACGTGGGTGAAAAACGGAGGCTACAGTTGAACGAGCTAGATCAGGTTAGATTCTCTGCATATGAAAATGCAAAAATTTACAAGGAGAGGACTAAAAGATGGCATGATCTACATATTTTTAGAAGGGAATTCCAACTAGGTGACTTTGTTCTTTTATTCAATTCTAGATTGAGACTTTTTCCTGGAAAACTTAAATCTCGATGGTTTGGGCGTTTTTAGATGAAGAAAACTTATCCCTACGGAGCTGTGGACATATGGAGTGAGGAAACAGGATATTTTAAGGTTAATGGACAATGGTTGAAACATTATTATCAACAGGAGCATATTGAAGAAAAGGAAAAGTTTTACCTTGATGAACCACGATCAAATCTGAGTGCAGAACGGTCAAGCTAAAGACTTTTAAATTAGTGCTTCTTGGGATGCAACCCAAGCACTCTTTCTTCAGTTTATTCTCATTTACTTTTCTGTATTTTTACTTCTGCTTTTAGAACTAATTTTTCTTCTCTTTTTGTAGGAAAAGTCAAATTTGGCGTAAATTACGGTAGTATCGTAATTTGCTCCAAAATCTTCCCGAGAGTTTTGCCGATCTACCCCGTTTTACGGTAGTGCCGTAACGAATATTACGAATTTCTTATCTATGTTTCCACCGGTTCCTACACCCACTTAGCTACCTAGAGACACAAAAAAGATTGGATCAAATGCTGATAAGCAAAACTTTGTGAGTATTCATTTTTCTTCACTTCTTTGAAATTCATCTTCCCCATCGATGTTTCGTCTTCCAAACTTCCTGTGTCCACTGCTTTCTAATTATTTTTATCATGATTCTATAGATAAAATGATTTTCTTGATGATGGATGAATTCATGCCTATGATTAAATCTAGACATATCATGTCGAATTTATTTCTCTAATGTATATCTACTTTTGAAATTTTTCATTGATTGATGAATGAGATTCTAGGTGGATATATTTTTTGAAGAATTTGATTTAAAAGTGAAACTACTTGTTAAATAAAATTAGCATATGAGTGTAATTTTGAATTGATGTCAATTGATTAGTCTAGTTGATGTTTAGTCTATCTTGCTATTTGTCGGGAAAAGAGAATCCAGAATCCAAAAAGAGTGAGAGACTCCCCTACTTGGCACTGTATAAAATTGACAGTGGTACCTAAGATAGGGGTTGAAGTCTGAAAAGAAAAAAAAATTAGAGAGCAAGAAAAAGAAAATGACTCCTCTACTTGGCACTGTGTTAAATTGACAGTGGTACATAAGACAAGAGTTGAAGTCCCAAATAAAAAGTGTGTATCTATGTGGGTACATACCATAAAAAACACAAAAAAAAGAGGGAAATTTTTAGTGGAAAAAGAATTTGGATATCTTATTCCGGTAAACAAAGGTATGATAGATTTGAACTGAAACTTAAGTGAATTCATGAGACTGAGATTCTAATTTTTATACAAGTTGCAAAGTTTTATTTGATTAAGTTGTGGATCTTGAGGATTGAATTCAAAAGGTGATATGCCTATTTAAAATTTTATGAAGCAATTGGTGAAATTTTTCATTGGTGATTGTATTCTAGAAATTTATTCCTCATGAGAAAATCTATTCCTATGATCAATTTTTGATTTTTGCTTGAGGACAAGCAAAGTTTGAGCCTTATGTGTTTGATGACATCGAAATTTATAGTAAATTTCATGCCATTTGATAGATATTTTTGTGTCATATTTACACTCTTTGCTTATTTTTATGCCTTTTTTTATCAAATATTGCGGAATCTACACTCTTTTTGGTTTTTGATGATTTTCAAGTAAAAAGGCATGATTTTCAGGCGTTTTCAAGCAATTCCAAATGCATGAATGAATTTCCACTATCAAGAGGAGATTATATGTCAAATTTCATAAAGATTGGAGCTTCAGACTAAATTACGGCAGGTAGTAATCTATATTACGGTACCGTATTTTCACAGCTACCGTAATATCATAGCACCGCCGTAATTTGGGGAGTTTTCATCCAAAAAGTTTTTCAGAAATTACAACACTATCGTAAGGAATTTCACGGGCCGTAATTTCAATCTATTTTTACCCGAGAGATTTCCAGATTTTACGGCAGGGCCGTAATAATTTCTACGGTGCCATATTTTGGTGCTTTTTCCAACCCAAGAGATTTGGAGAAAATACAGTACTGCCGTAAGTAATTTCATGGCACTGTAATTCTGATCGAATCCTGTACAGAAGAACTTAAAGAAAATACGGCAGTGCCGTAATGGAAACCATGGCCATAATTCTATTCTAAACACGCGATTTTCACGGACTTTTTGATGCCTGATTTTTGCGCGACCGGCTATTGATGCTAATAATTTCGAGATTAATCCCGCTTTCTTGTCTATGATCCAGCATAATTAGTTTGGAGGATCACCAATTGAATATCCTTATCAACATTTATATCTTTTTTCTTGAATATTGTGATACCATTAAAATTAATGGAGTTTCTGATGATGCATAAAAACTAAAATTATTTCCTTTTTCTCCCAGGGACCGAGCGTGTTCTTGGCTACATTCTCGATCGACCAGTACCTTCGCCACATGGGAACAACTATCAAATGCTTTCTTGATGAAGTACTTTCCACCCTACAAAACCATCCAATTGAGAAACCAAATTATCAGCTTTGCACAGAGGGATGGCGAGACTTTCAGTGAGGCATGGGAGCGGTTCAACGAATTACAATGGAAGTGTCCTCACCATGGCCTTGACGATTGGATTTTAATTCATACATTTTATAATGGCTTACTTTATAATGCCCGCCTGACTGTTGATACTGCTGCAGGAGGAGCCCTCATGAGCAAAACAATCGAAGATGCTTCTACCCTACTTGAGGAGATGGCCCTGAATCTTAACAAGTGGGCTCCTGAAGAAGGAATGCTATATTGTCATCAACATGGTAAGAATGAGAATGAGGGATGGCGAACCTTGATTGAAGAGGTAAATTCTTTTAGTGTGGTGTCCATGCTTGAGAAGTTTATGGTTAATCAAAATCAATTAATGACAATTCGAAATAAAGAGATTGAAGATCTTAAGGGATTGGTCAGTCATCTTACCTCTCAAGTAGGATCCTTATCTGCTTACAAAAAAACTCTAGAAGATCAAATACCAGAATTGGACCCCAGGGAACATTATAATGCTATCATTACTAGTAGTGGAAAGCAATTATATAAACCAAAAGGGAGAGTTAAAGATAAAGAAAAAGAGCCTAGTAATGAACATGACCATGAGTTAGATTTAGAAAAATCCTTTGAACATGAGCAGTCCCAAACTAGTTTGCCACCTCAACAAGGTGATGAACCTAAAGGAGATGTGCCATGTCAGACAAATATTTATAAACCTAATTCTCCTAGTTCTGATAGGCCATCTATACCCTTTCCCCAAAGGTTAGTGCAAGCAAAATTAGACAAACAATTTGACAAATTTCTTGATATTTTGAAAAAGTTTTACATTAACATTCCATTTACTGAAGCTTTATCTCAAATGTCCACATATGCGAAATTTTTGAAAAAAATTTTGTCTAATAAAAGAAAGATAGAGGACTATGGTACTATGACTCTTACTGAAGAATGTAGTGCTATTATCCAAAACAAGTTGCCACGGAGATTAATAGATCTAGGTAGTTTCTCTATACCTTGTTTTATTGGGGATATGGCTTTTGACCGAGCCTTATGTGATTTGAGTGCTAATGTGAACCTAATGCCATTATCTGTTTGTAGGAAATTGGACATGGGAGAGCTTAAGGGAACTTCAATATCTTTGTAGCTCGTCGATCGTTCTGTTAAGTATCCTGTAGGGATTCTTGAAGATGTACCTATCCAGATAGGTAAATATTTCATTCTAGCAGATTTTGTAGTTCTTGAGATGGAAGAAGATGCAAAGATCCCCATCATACTTGGTAGACCGTTCTTAGCCACAGCAGGAGCACTTATTGATGTCAAGAACGGTAAACTTACACTTAACATTGGGGATGATAGAATAGAATAGGACTTGAAAGAGGCCATGAAAACCCCATCAAATTCTGGATCTTGTTGTAATATGCATGTTGAAGATGACATTATCTATGATCTTAATGATTTGTTTGTTGAAACCCCTGAATATGATTCTAATATAGATTATGCTCTTGATTCTAATGTAAAAAATTGATGCTGAAATTAATGAATTATTAGATTGTAGTGCTTGTGATAATGAAAAGAATGAGGAAGGGAAGGCTCCAAAAGTAGAACTTAAAGCTTTACCTGATAACCTTCGTTATGAATTTCTTGGTCCTGATTCTACTTACCCTGTTATTGTTGATGCACAGCTTGGAAAAAGGGAGACAAACTTGCTTCTCAAAGAACTAAGGATTCATAGAAAGGTAATTTGGTACACAATTGATGACTTAAAGGGAATTAACCCTTCTTTTTGTATGCACAGGATCTTGGTGGAAGAGGAACACAAACCACATGTAGATTTTCAAGGGAGAGTTAACCCCTCTATGAAAGAAGTTGAGAAGAAGGCGATTTTGAAACTACTTGATGCAGGTATTATCTATCCTATCTATGATAGTAAATGGGTAAGTCTTGTGCATTGTGTTCCTAAGAAAGCCGGGGTAACTGTCATGAAAAACAAAGACAATGAATTAATTCCTGTTAGAACTGTTACTAGTTGGTGCATGTACATAGATTATAGAAAATTGAATGCTGCTACTAGGAAAGACCATTTTTCCTTACCTTTTATTGATCAAATGGTTGAAAGACTTGCAAACCATTCTCACATTTATGGATGATTTCTCAGTATATGGATCTTCTTTTGATGATTGTTTGGCTAATTTATCTCGAGTTTTGAAGCAGTGTGAAGAAACTGACCTTGTGCTTAATTGGGAAAAATGTTATTTTATGGTTAGGCAAGGGATAGTTTTGGGGCACTTGATTTTAGAAAGAGAGATTGAAGATGATAAAGCCAAGGTTGAGGTGATAGAGAAATTAGAGCCACCCACCATAGTGAAGGAGGTCTGAAGCTTTCTAGGACTTGTAGGATTCTACTGGCGATTCATTAAGGATTTCTCTAAACTGGCTAGACCTCTTACAAATTTACTTTGTAAAGATGTTAAATTTTCTTTTGATAAAGATTGTTTATTTACTTTTCAGGAACTGAAGAAAGCTCTGGTTTCAGCACCTATCATTCAGCCTCTAGATTGGGATCTGCCCTTCGAGCTTATGTGTGATGCTAGTGACTATGCAATAGGAGCAGTTTTGGGATAGAGAAAAGAGAAAAAAGCCTTATGTTATTCATTATGCTAGTAGGACTTTGGATGAGACACAGAGGAATTACACCACCACTGAGAAGGAACTTTTAGCCATAGTGTTTGCCTTTGATAAATTTAGATCATACTTGATCAACTCCAAAGTGGTGGTGTACACTGATCATGCAGCTGTGAGATACTTAATGCAGAAAAAGGATAGTAAACCACGCTTGCTCAGATGGATTTTACTCTTGCAGGAGTTTAATTTGGAAGTTAAAGACAAAAAGGGATTAGAAAATTTTGTTACAGATCATCTTTCAAGGATAATGTTGGATACTAAAAAGAATGATATAATCAATGATTCCTTCCCTGAAGAACAACTCCTGGCCATTGAACAAATCAGAGCCCCTTGGTATGCTGACATAGTAAATTACCTTGTAGCTAATGTTTTTCCCCCTGATTTGAGTTACCAAAGAAGGAAGAGATTCTTAGCTGAGGTAAAGCACTATTTTTGGGATGAGCCGTATGTGTTTAGAAGATGTGCGGATGGTATTTTTAGAAGATGTGTGATGGGGGTGTTAGTCATGTGAAACATTCAAACAACGTATTTTGAAAACATTTGTAGTAACTTATAGCTAGTGAAAACCGGTTTGTCCTAACGTTCTTAGAAATTAGGTTTTGATACTTTTATAGGGAAAACCGAAGCTATTCAACAAGTTAATCCTAACATGCCCTTCTAGATAAGATGAAAATTTCAGCAAAGTTTAAGCATGCGGTTCTTCAACAATAAGTAAGGCTACCTATGGGAGGAACTCACCTTGCGCCCCTTGAGAATAGAAGGGGCGTCCATCCCGTTCTTCACCGGTCCAATGGTTGAATCTCACGAAGTAGGGCCCTATGAGCTTACATTCATGACATTACAGCACTCCCACACATGCGTGGGTGAGTTAAAATGATTATTAAGAGGCCCTTTCACAATCACAACCAAGGGGGAGACTAGTTCTCCAAGTTCCCTTGCTAACAATTTAAAGACTAGCTATTAGAGAGGGAGGGAAGGGATGACGCCTTGCTTGTCCTTCTGATCCTTGCGCAACCTTCATGGAATAGAGGCGTGAGTGTAGATGGATGCCCATTAAACAGCTAGAAACGTTAGTAAAGGAGGGGAGGGAACTTAGCTAGCATTATGAGGTGTTCTTGTTATCACTTGGTGGGGAAGGCACCCTCTTGAGTCACAACTTAGATCAGCTTCTTCACTTGGGGTTGAGGGCTATTCCCTACCTGAAGTGGAAGATGGCGTGAACCTCAGGCCTCAGGAAATGGATGAGGGGTGGAAGAGGGGGTGAAGAAGAGAAGGAGTGATGAACTCTCGGCAAGATAGAGGGGGCTAGTTCATTTGGCAACACATGCCTCTTGAAGACACACTTCAGGATTTTGAAAGATATTCAACTCTAACTTGTAGCTTACAAGTGATTACAACATATAGGAGACTTGCCAACGGTTGTCTCCCTTCCCTAAGCGCAAAAACTGTTGGTGTATATGCCCTGCAGACCAATGTATGGACATGGTCAGGCATTGTTTGAAAGTACTTTGATAGAATTATTAAAGGCATGGTCGTTATTATGCAGACTTC
>JANTFE010001881.1:26328-41375 GCA_027562315.1 Costus pulverulentus
AGAACGTTGCTGGCGGTGCTGCTAAGTTGCTGCTGGAGATCTGAAGAAGTCTTTCACGGTGGAAAATGTCTATACATGTATATATATGAATGTGTATAGACATTTAAGTGTAGCTATATATCTATATATATAGCTACCATATTTTTCACAAAAATCTCAAAATTCTCATGTAAGAAAATACTCAAAATTACGGCATCGTAAAAATTATTGCGGTAGTGCTATAAAAACCATAAAATTTTCCATTCAAAAATTAACCAAAATTACGGCACATAAAATTTCTTATGATAGTGCTGTAAAACGCTCAAAAGTGTCTGGTCGAAAACGGACCAAAATTACGGTACCGTGATTGTAATTACGGTAGTGCCGTATTTTGCTCAAAATTTGATTTTTTCTGTAAAAAGAAAAGAAAAAATAGTTCTAAAAATAAACTAAAATAAAAGAAACTAAACTAAATAAGAGTATTTGGGTTACCTCCCAAAAAGTGCTAATTTTTTGGTCCATAGCTTGACCAAAAATCAAATATCACGGAGAAGTATGTGGATCAATATCATAGTAAATAGCATACAATTTTCTGCATTTCCTTTGTCCTGAAAGTTTAGCCACTAATCCAAATATCCAAAATTACATGTAAATCATGATCAACGTGGCTTTCTTAAATAGGCAGAAATCAAAATCAAAATTTTCAATTCCACTCAAATGATATTCAATAATCTTCCTATATTTATCAGTAAGCAAAATCATTAGTCCTTTTTTCAAATTTAGATCTTCAATAAGAATAGGACTTCCATCAAAAGATTCATGTATTGGGTCATCAAAATAGTCTTTATGTCTCACATTTGATTCATCAATAAAGCATAATTTTTCAAATAAATTAGAAGATTGAATAGTAGATATGGGAAAACTTCAAAGTAAGATTCATCAATATTTGTAATATTCAAATCCTTTTCAAGTTCCTCATGTTCATCATCGAACAATTTATCAATTTCAAAATTATCAACAAAATCAAAGTGAGACTTTTCAAAATCAATTTCCTTATGTTTTTCCATAAATAATTCATCATCAGAAGAATCAAAATTAGAATCGTATGAAAAATCATAATGAGATTAATCAATGTTCGCAAAAGAATCAATTTCAGATTTAATAGAATCACAGTTAACCACAAAAGACTTATCACTAATTTCAATAATATTACCAAAATCAAAGTGGGTCTCAGCAATATCTGTAATTTTCAAACCACTATCAAGTTCTTCATTCCATTCATCAGATTTAATCATAAATAAGTTTTCATCAAAAGAATCACTTTCACTAGAATCAAAAGGGGATTTTTCAAAATCAATTTCCTCAATCCTTTTCACAAATAATTTATCAGATGAATCAATTTCAAAATTATCAAAATAAGAGTACGAATCATCTTCATACTTACCTTATGGCATGTATACCTCACCTCTTTCAATTGCCAACGAGTTGTGATTAAAAGACATATCATCAAATCTATAAAGAACAGAAAGATTATCCAACACCAATCAATCAAATTGTTTTTTGTTTTTCTTTTCACAGAATAAAAACACAAGCAAATTCAAAATTTTCAGATATCACAGTTCTGTCCCAACTGTGAAAATCTAAAACATGCAAATACAGAAAACAAAGTTAAATCTAAAACAAATAAAACTTAGCATAGTAATACTAACAACTATTTTGATATTAACAAAAGTAAGCTCCCCGGCAACGGCGCTAGAAACTTGTTATAGTCCGCAAGTGCACTGATACTTCGAAGTAATAAAAAAGATATCGAACCACAGAGACCTATGTGTTAAGTACCAAATAGTTATTTTCTCACTAGCTAAGCAAATAGAATATGATAAAAGCACAAACTGAAAGTAAACTAAATATCTGAGAGAGAAACTGAGACTAGGGTTTCATCCACCTTAATTTCTATGACTAGATATAAATATGTGTTCGTCAGTCTAATCTTATTATGATATAGACATAATTTGCTTCATAAACAGATCATCTCGTTCTCGCGCAGACAATCATGCAAAGAACCAATCCTCACTCTCGTGCAAGATTTATTCAATGCTGAAAATAAGTAAACCATCAACAAAGAACTCAAGGATCACTCTCGTGCATTCGAGTTCTAATTCAAACATCTCCTGTGGAAACTCAAGAATCACTCTCGTGCATCCTGAAACTCATCACAAGTTCTATTTAAGGTCCTTTGACGATCATAAATTTAATCTCTTACAATTTCAATTCAAGTCTAACACATTAACTTAATCCAAAGAATCAGAAAATCAACATGGCAATAAAATCACTAAAAATCAGAATTCAAAGAACAAACCTAATCTCTTACGATAAGTTCCAAACTCAATGATTTTTAGGGTTCCAAATTTCACAATCAACCTGTCAGTCTATTTCGCAAAATTCTAAAACATGCTAATATTTATAAAACTAAGGAGAATTAAAGGAAAGTCATCACATAAACAGAACTATCATAACAAATTATAATGACAAAAATAATCAATGTCTAGTCATTAAGAAATTAAGGGAATTACACCCCATGTCCCAAAAGATATTTAAGCTAGCATGATGAAGAAATTACAATAAACCATAGTTTAGATTGATTAGAAATCGTAAAGAAAGGAAAAATCAACCAACACAGGGCTGTAATGAAAATTACAGCCCGTAATTTTACCCAAAAACGCGCAATGAACAGTGCGGGCGCCTCTTCTTTCGTTGATTCCTCCTCCGATCAGTCTCCTTTCTCTTTGAAACTTTTGGGGTATCGTCTCTTCCTATAGGCGAAGCTTCAGTGTAAATTTCATGCCCTGACGTGGCCTCTACGCCTCTCGGCATGAGGCTAAACACTAGGGATGCCTCTCTTGATTTCTCTCTGGATAGAGCATAAAAATTAGAGCTTTTCATTCCTTTCTCTTCTCCTCATTGAGACGAGTCCGTAGCTTCTTTCGGATCTCAATTTGGTACCCTAAATCTCAAGATATCATCTTTTTAATTTTCGGGCAAAAAAATCAAAAAACTAGGCTGAAATTACGGTACCATAAAATATATTACGGTAGTGTCATAATTTCTTCAGAAGTTTCTAGTCAAAAATTGCTCAAAATTATGGTACCATAATATTTATTACGGCATTGCCGAAATTTCTTTCTGTGCTTTTTGAGGCAAAAATTACGGTACTGTAATTTTCATCAGGGCACTACCGTAATTTTGCAAACTTGCTTCGATTCATATGAAATTTGGGATGTGACTTCGTTTCGATGTCTGGAATGCATTAGTATGCTCAGATCTTTCAAAATCCATCAAAATATAGCACTTTTTACAAAAAAATTATCACAAATAAGAAGTGGTGTAGATTCTGCAATATTTGGCAAATAAGGCTTAAAAACAAGCAAAAGGGCATAAATATGATACAAAAAGACCAATGAAATGACACAAAATATACTATAAATTTTGGTGTCATAATGCATGATGAGTCACGCAACTCTACTATAAATTTTGTAGTGCTTACAACGATCAAGACAGTGAATAACGTTCCGTCAAAGAGTGTTCCTAAGACCCTACACAGGATGTGGAGTGGGAGATGCTCGACGCTGGCATTTATGCAGATATGGGGATGTGAGACTTATGTCAAACGTCAAGATTCTAGCAAGCTAGAACCCATGTTTGGTAAGTGTGTGTTTGTGAGATATCCTAGGGAAACCAAAATTACTACTTCATTAATCCCATTAAGAATAAAGTTTTTGTTGCTCGGACTGCAATATTTCTTTAGAAAGATTTTCTCTTGAAAGACACCAGTGGGAGAAATTTTGACTTGGATGAGGTCCAAGGTCAACCATAAGATACAGCAGCTGAGACGGAACTAGAGCCACCTGTGCAGGTTGAGGTCCAACCTGTAGCTCATACACAGGCTCCACGTAGGTCAAAAAGGGTACGTCATGCACTAGAAAAGTATGGGTCGCTGCCGACTAAACACGATGGCATTCTCATTATTGAGGATGAACCTAAGACTTATGAGGAAACAGTCGCTGGACCGGACACTGAGAGATGGCTGGAGGCCATGAGGTTCGAGATAGATTCCATGTCTGCTAATCAAGTTTAGGACTTAGTTGAGCCGCCTAATGGGGCAAAACCCATAGGGTGTAAATGAGTCTTCAAGAAGAAGACAGACATGGATGGCAATATGGTTACCTACAAAGGTATACTAGTGGCCAAAGCTTTCAGGCAGGTCCATGGGGTGGACTATGACGAATCATTTTTTGCCGGTTTCCATGTTCAAATCTATTCAGATCATGCTTGCTTTAGCTGCCTACTTTGATTATGAGATCTGGCAAATGGATATGAAGACAGCTTTCCTTAATGGAAACCTGTCAGAGGAAGCCTGAGGGGTTCGTCCACCCAGCTAATGCTCATGAAGTATGAAAGCTAAAATGATCTATTTATGGATTGAAGCAAACCTCTCGAAGTTGGAACATTCGTTTTGATGAAATTATGAGAGATTATGATTTCATCAAGAATAAAGACGACACTTATGTGTGCAATAAAATCAATGGGAGCTTGGTCATATTTTTGGTCTTGTATGTTGACGACATACTACTCATCAGAAATGACGTCCCCACCCTTCACACTGTAAAGACATGGTTGGGGAACTGTTTCAAAATGAAAGATTTATTGGAGACCGCCTATATTCTTGTTGTAGTTCGCTAGTGCACGGATACTCGAAGTAATAAAGAAAGATATCGAACCACAGAGACCTTATTGTTAAGTACCAAATAGTTATATTCTTACTAGCTAAGCAATCAATTATACTGGAAGTAAATGATAGAAAGAACACGAAATCAGAGAGAAGCTGGGACTAGGGTTTCATCCATCATAATTTCAATGGCTATATATGAATAAAAGATCGTCAGTCTAATTTTATCATTATAAAGATTTAATTTACTTCATAAAAGGATTATCTCACTTTCGTGCAAACAATCATGCAGGGACCGATCTTCGCTTTCGTGCAAGATCCATCCCAAGCTATAAACAAGTAAATCATCAATCAAAGGACTCAAGGATCACTTTTGTGCATCCAAATCGTAAGTTGACTATCTCAAGTGGAATCTCAAGGAACACTTTCGTGCATCCGAGTCTCAACACAGGTTCTACTTATGGTTTTCCAACGCTCTGATCCTCACTTTCGCACAAGATCTTTACGTTTAAGAAAATAACTCAATCCTAGATTCAAATTATCAAACATGGCAATAAAACTACTAAAAATAAGAATTCAAATAACAAACCTAATCTCTTACGATAAGTTCCAAACTCAATGATTTCTAGGGTTCCAAATTTCACAATCAACTTTTCAGTCTATTTCGCAAAATTCAAAAACATGCAGATAATAAGAATACTATGGAGAATTTAGGCAATCATCATATAAGTAGAATTATCATAACAAAATTATACTAACGTAATAAAAGTTATATAGCCATGTAAAATCAAAGGGATTACACCCCATGTCCCATAAAGATGTTTAAGCTAGCATGGAAAAAGAGTTACAATAAACAATAATTTTAGAAGATAAGAAATTGAAGAGAAAGGAGAAATAAATATTACAACACGGCTGTAATTTTCATTACAGCCGTAATTTTCACTCGTGAATAGTGCCGGTGCCTACTTTTTCCTTGATTTCTCCTCCAATCGATATCCTTTTCTCTGAAACTTCTGGTGTATAGTCTCCTTCTCTAAGAAAAGCTTCCCCTCAAATTTCACGGACGGAGATGCGTTGTATGCTTCCCGGTGGTGAAACCTAAGGCGGCGGCGTGTAACTCGATTTCTCTCTCGATAGTGGATGAAAATTAGGGCTTTTGCCTGAGGTGTGTACTCCTCGTCGGAGGCTCTCCTTTTCCTTCTTATAGGTTGAGTTTAAAGGCCAGGATCATCCGCAATTGATCACACAAAAATCGGGTTTCAATTTGACCGTGGAAGTCGTAAGCCAGGAATAGAATTACGACCGTGGTTTCTGTTAAGGCACTACCGCAATTTCTTCAAAGTTCTTCTGTACAGGATTCAACAAGGATTACGGTACCGTGTTATGTGTTACGGTAGTGCCGTAATTTCTGGAAATCTTTCGGGTCGGAAGTTGCTTCAAAATACGGCACCGTGATTTTAGTTACGGCAGTGCCGTAATTTTCTCCCAATTCTTCTGTACAAAATTCACCCAAAATACGGCAGTGTTCCAAAATTACGGTAGTACTCGAAAATACAGTACCGTAATTATAATTACGACACTGCCATAATTTGGGTTTTGGCTCCGATTCACGTGAAATTTATCATGTAACTTCTTCTTGATGATGAGAATTCTTCTATGTATCTGAATTTGCTTGAAAACACCTTAAAATTGTGCCTTTTTACCTGAAAATCATAAAAAACTAGAATAGAAGTAGATTCTGTAATATTTGATAAAAAAAGGGAAAAAAATAAGTAAAGATGTAGGAATATGATACAAAAAGAGCAATAAAATGACACAAAATATACTATAAATATTGGTGTCATCAATTCTAGGCGTGAGGATTTTCTGATATAGATCCAAGAAGCTCCTTGCCCTGAGTCATAGCTTGTACATAGATGATGCCTTGCATTTTATTAGTAAATTCTAGTACTATTTATCTCAAATCCATGCCTATTTCAATGTTTTCATACTCTCTTTAGACTTATTTATTCAATTTCTTCGGAATCTTCACTTTTTCTTGTATTTGTGAAATTTTAGGTAAAATCGCCCAATTTTGAAGTCTTTTGAAGATTCTAAGGCCATGGGGTAATTCCTCACTTGAAGACGAAACTGCCTATTAAATTTGGGCCCAATCAAAGCTACTTTGAAAAATACAGCTAGGTGAACCCGACGGGGTTCACTGGTGCTTTCTCTGATGACCGAAGTCCACAGAAGACTTCATCACCTAGTGAAGCCGGTGGGGTTCACCCGTGATTCTCTCTGAGGAAATTTGCGCAAAAGTCTACAGTACACTTCACCACCTGGTGAACCCGGCGGGGTTCACCAGTGATTCTTACTCGACAGAAACTGCACAGTAGCTTTCACCACCTGGTGAACCCGGCAGGGTTCACCTGAGATCGTAATAGGGAAGTCCGACTTTCACTTGGTTTTTCCTTAATTTTGAGCCCTACAAAAATTCAAAAAAGGAAAGAAAATAAGTTTTGGAAAGCTGACTGAGAGGCGAATCCAAAGCATATAAAAGCCCCTTCTAATATTTTCAAATCAATGAGAAAGTGGCAAATGAAGCGGCTAGGGCAGATGAAACAGGCAACAACACATTTTTAGGGCGATTTTGAGAGATTGGAGCGTCAGATCTTCACGATTTTTGGCAATCTTATTTGGTTCATTCTCTCCTTCCTCTCAAAAACATTTTTTTAGTAATTTTCCTAACAGTTTAGAGAGATTTTTGTGAGTTTTCATGACAATCCTAGTGTAAAACCCTTTTTCAGGGCTTGGTTAAAGCCCGTTGACGGTTGCTATTTGCTATCTTAATTTAATTCCATTATTTGAACATTCATATGAGCATATCTTTACCTTGTTGAACTTATTTCATGATGTTGCCTAGGCCACGTAATGCCATGTTTTAGCCGATGCGATTCATACCGAGAGGAGAATTGTGACGGTAGAATCCCTAGGTAAGACTTATGAATCCATGACACGAGAGTACTTGGTATTCACTCGAGGGTTTCATAACCTTCCATCGAGTGCATAGGGTTTATTTAAAATAATCCACCGCGAGAGTAGATGACCGTTCTAGAAAAGCACCGGGGTGTACCACAGAGAGGGGGCATCCTATACCTTAGGGAAGGTTCCTTATGCAAAACTGTTAATTCATGTAATAGATCATCTTTAACACAATTAGAATCATTAGTGTGGTGGATATTAAAGCCCTGATCTCTCTCATATTGATACTCCCCTTGATATTGCATTTGATTTCTTGTATTCGATTTGAAGATTGCAAAAACCACGTTTTGATTCGCTTAGCTATTGAAACTTAGACTTTCTAGTACTCAACTTTGTTCCTTGTGGGTTAGACAACCTTTTGTATTACTTCGACATAACCGTGCACATGGGAGTTAAGGTACCTCAACGATATGGTCTGAGTGCAAGTGGGTGATTGTTAGTGTTATGCCTAGAAGCCTATGTTTCAGTCTTAACTTTTGTACTACATACATTGATATTTATAGTTATCATGGCATTGTCATTGTCTTATTTCATTTGTACATCTGCACTTATGTATGCTGACATGATGATGTCCCTCCGAGATATTTTTATCTTAGTTTGCTATGCCGCGAGTTGAGCACCATAGTGAATAGGGGACGACTATAGTGCGGGTGAGACTCGTATATGTGCTGGTTTGCTATGTCCCAAGTTGAGTACCACTGGTTTTGTCCGCCTAGATTCAAACAAGTTAATTAGTCAGTACTTAACTACGTAGTCCTCGTTGGGAACGATAATCTTTTTTATTAATTCAATAATTCCGTGCACTTGCGGACAGCTATCAGGTTACAAGTTTTTGAAAGTCATCTTTGTTGGGAATCCCCGGGCTATTTAAAAACGAAAACAACGGAAGCAAGCCCGAAACGAGATTCCTAATTCAACAATAAGGACCGTCTTATGAAGAATACAAAGGATGTGATAGGGGTATACCTCACTTAGCAGTTTGATGCTGGCGATGGCTGAGACGCGCAAAGGCCCGTCCTCTACAATCGAGCACACATGGATTGCCTCGAGACTCCTCTGCTCCGTGCACGTGCTAGCTTCGGGACAAGAGATCCACACCTCTAGCTTCTTCTCTACTTGCGCCAATCTCGAAGACCACGCGCCAAGAAGAAGAGGAACCGTTGGCGATAAGGAGTTGGTAGCACTATAACTTGTCCCAACCTTGATGCAAAAATTTTCTTTTTGTCGTCACCTCCAAGACCCTCACGCCAAGAGCAGAGGGGAGGGGACAACAGGAGAGGAGAAAAGAGACTGGTGCAAGAATCTCCCAGGTAGGCCTCTCTATTTATAATAGAAGCGCCTACTTCTCTTTCGAGATTTTTCCCATGTGGGACTATGTACATAGGCGCCTACTCACAACTAAGCGTCATGGGTTCGAATCCCCGCATATGCAATTAATTGTAAATTGCGCCCAAGCATAGGCGCCTACTCACAATTAAGCGTCATGGGTCTGAATCCCCGCATACGCAATTAATTGTAAATTGCGCTCAAGCTTATAATTAGCCAAGAGAAGAATTCTCTTGTCAATTAATAGTTTTATTTTATTTATGTGACTAAAGTGCTAAGCCCAACCTTGCACTAAGACCCTTGTTTGACACATTTTGACGCCTCAGGTCAACAGAGGTCAAACGTGGTCCACTAGAGTCAACTAGTGGTCAAACGTGAACAAAATAAAGTCTCATCTCCTCATAAGAAAAACCATAGCATCAGCTTCCCAAAATGATCCGAATCATACAATGATCCGATCAGAGGCTAACCGATCAATACGGAGTCTCTAGCGTGTAGGTGTGCGACCCTGTAGGTCCCTCTGACATTGGCAGTGATGACCCATTCATCACAAGCGGTGAGTAGCACCTAGCAGTACATTGCCGCTACCCAAGTCATTGGAATAAATGTCGCCATCGACAACCTCAAACTGTGATAAGGAATAAGAGTATCCACGTCCCTTTGCCAGGCTGATCGTCCAAGTTGGACAAGCATGTCACACTTGTATATTCCAACTACGATGGTCATAACTAAATCAGGCTAAACCTGGGTGTGGCCACACACTTTGATGTAGGACGGGTAACTAAAGCATTCAAAAAAAAGCCTTTGAAAACCGGTTTTGATAAATAACTAAGTAATAAAGGAAAAACCGATGTTATGCTAACAAGGTTTGAAAAACTAATTTTTTTTGTATTTTATATAAGAGAAAAACCGAGTTTAAACTAAGAACTGTAAATAAGAATTACACTAGAAAGCAGTAATTGCAGGAAGTAAGCTTACAGTGCAGCCCTTGAGAATCGAAGGGCTGTGCTTCCCGTTCTTCACCAGTCCTACTCTGATGGAAGGTGTAGGGTGGAGCTTACAAACATTCACAGACAGATCCATACAAGTCAAGGATTTTAATACAAAGAAAGATCAAGGGATGAGGTTAAGCCTCACAAATTCCCTTGCTAATCCTAGGGTACTAAAGAGGAGGGGGAGAAGAGAGAAGAAAGGGATGCGCCCCCTTCTAGTTCCACTCCTTGCGCAAGCTTCAAGAATAATTTCAAAATTAGTGTAGGGAGATGTTCTTGAAACAAAGAGAGAAGACTATGGAAAGGGACTTAGCCGAATAGCATGAAGACTCCATGATGCCGAGAGGGAGGATGTCTTCTTCTTGCTCCAAATCGAGGATGAAGAGGGGCTCTCCTTGAGGTTGCGCACTTAAGAAAGGGAGGGCTCCTTCTTGGAGTCTCGGTGGGAAGGTTGGAAGAAGATGATGGCTCGACTATTGGGAGAATTCTAACACTAACACAAGTAATTAACCTATGAAACTAATAGACAATATTATTTCATCAAAGCTAATCGAAATACAAGGTGGAGACTATGCTTTTATAGGCGAGATGGGGCTAGGGCAGGATAGTCATTAGCTTCCATGCGCCTATTACAAAGATGGATAGAGTTTGAATTACAAAATTAAGAGGATGTTGGCGCAAATCCTCTTTGGGAGCTTCCTTATTTGGTGATCTTCTTTTGGCAATTCTTTAAATGCTTGGGCTGATAAAAGGGTGTCTTCTTATCCATATGTTGGCGAGGTGCTTGTTGGCACATGGATAAGAGATTCAAAATTTGAATCCTTTCCATGAGAGCATGGGCGGCAACAAGAGATGGAAATTCCTCATAAATGTCTTCATAAATGCCCTCCTTTGATTTTGGATCTTGATGGATAATTCCTTTGATTGTGGATCTTGATGGATGAGGGATTTGAATTCATTCCTTGCTTGGACTAGTGGTTGGCGCATATCCCTTAGATGGATGATGAGGTGGCTGATTGCTCTATTGGAGAGGCGCCCCAACAAATATAGCAAGTGAGCTAATGCATGGTTTGAAGTGAGCATGGGCTTTGAAGTCTTCTTTTCCTTTTCTGGAGCTGAACTTGATGAGTGGACCTTGAGTGACATTGAGCTGGAACTTGAGCTGCTCCTTACTAGAATGACCTGCCAAAATGATCCTAATGCATGCATGCACTACCCTACTATGATGCAAGAGTACATAAAGTTTCATGACTTACAATGCACTACCTACTACAAGTGTACTTGCCATAAGTGACTACATGATGCATGGTTTTATTGAAAAGCAAATTACCCTAAATGTAATGCAAGAAAGGGGACCCTAAGGGAACCCATATCGAAGGGGTACCCTACGAGTCCGAGCAGATCTCCTCAAAGCAGGGCTACTGCCTCCATCAGCTCTCCCCGGGTTGAAAGAATTCTCCTCTGGAGAATTATCCTTGTACCCTTGGAGTAACTCAGGGGCGGCTATAGCTAGCTCTGACTCAGGAAGCCATACCTCTTCACCATTAATGAGTCTAACTCGATAAAACATTTGTTCCTCATCAGTGGTGAATCTGGTTTGGTCTTCGAGAATAGCCTCAATCTCCATCTTGTAGGTGTCATCTAGATCTGATATGGAGAGGGGCTCATGATAGAGGGTGAGATCCTCCACGTTGACGGTGGTGGGGATCCCCAGTTAAGGTGGCAGGTCGAGGACATAGGCATTGTCGTTGATTTTATCTACAATGGTGAAGGGGCTTAGTCCTTTTGCTTCCAACTTCTGCCCTGTCCCGTGGATGCGCTCCTCACGTGCTCGTAGAATCACTTTATCACCTTTCTCGGCGATGTTTGTTAGCAGCTTCGCGATAATGATTAACAGATTCTAGCATTTTAGAAAATATTTCAGCATGCAGTTGCGAAGTATGTAAAGCAAAGTCACGAGCAGGTAAAGAAGTCCTAAAGTGTCTGGGTAGAGGGAAGAGATCTATAGGTTTGTTGGGTTGATACCCTAGGTTGGCTTAGAAAGGGGAGAGACCTGTGGTCTTGTTGACTGTACTGTTGTTGGAGAACTCGGCAGTGGGTAGGAGTTTATTCCAGTTGCCAGTATGTTCACTTACCAAACTCCTAAGGATACTCCCAAGTGATCGATTGACCACTTCAGTCTGTCCATCCGTTTGGGGATGGTAGGCTATGGAGATCTTGAGTTTTGTTCCTAGAAGGGTCCATAGGGTTCTCCAAAAATGACTTACAAACCTAGGGTCTCTATCCGACACTATAGTTAAGGGTGTCCCACGAAGCCTGACAACTTCTCTGAAGAAGAGTTTAGCAACATGGGAGGCATCAGTGGTTTTGGTGCAAGCTATGAAATGGGCCATCTTAGTAAATCTATCAACTACCACAAATATAGAATCATGTTTAGCTGAGGTTCAGGGTAGTCCTAAAATGAAATCCATACTAAGGTCTTGCCAAGGGGCTTGGGGAATAGGTAAGGGAGTGTACAGGCCGGGACTGTGCTTATGGACTTTGGTGAGCTGACAAGTCCTACAATGCCTCACTACCTTAGCTACATCCTGGTAAAGGTTCAGCCAGTAGAACCGTTCCTCCACAAGGGCTTGGGTCTTATCTTGACCGTGGTGCCCGGCAAACCCGCCTCCGTGCAATTCCCAAACAAGGAATTCTCGGATGGATGTCTTGGGCACACAAAGGGTTGGTCCAAGAAAGAGATACCCATCCCTAAGGGTGTAGACAGGGTGACTTAATGGATCTTGACTAAGGTTAGCATATAAGGTAGAAAAATCAGGACATTCAAGATAAGCATCTTTCATGGAATCAATGCAAGTAACTTCAACATGCATTTTGTTCAAAAGTAAAGTTACTCTACTGAGGGAATCTGCTACTTTATTCTCAGATCCTGACTTATGTCTAAGCACAAAAGTGTATTGTTGTAAATATTCGACCCACTTAGCATGCCTTGAGTTTAACTTCTTCTGAGCACTTAGATAGGAGAGGGCCTGGTGGTCACTATTAAGAGTAAACTCCCTATGGATGAGATAGTGTCTCCAATACCTTAGAGCCTGGACTACAGCATAACAAGCTATGTCATAGGTAGAGTATTTTTGTTTTGCCTCGTTGAGTTTTTCACTAAAGAAGGCTATGGGATGACCTTCTTGGCTTAGGGTTCCCCCTATGCCAACTCCAGAGGCGTCACAATCTACCTCAAAGACTTTATTGAAGTCAGGAAGTCTAAGGACGGGGCAGTGGTCATCTTATCCTTAAGTTCTTGGAAGGCTTTGCTAGCAGATTTAGTCCAGGAGAATTCACCTTGTTTTAGGCAACTAGTGATAGGTGCCACTATAGAGCTGAAGTTCCTTATGAATCTCCTATAGAAGGTAGCTAGGCCATGGAAGCTTCTGACTTCAGTGATGGTCTTAGGTTCGGGCCAGTCTATGATGGCTTGGATTTTGGATGGGTTGGCTTGAAGGCCATGCTCAGACACTATGAATCCTAAGAAGATCACACTATGGGACAAAAAGGAACACTTCTTGAGATTCATATAGAGTTGCTCTTCCTTAAGAAGGTCAAGGGTCTTCCTATGGTGCTCTAGGTGTTCCTCTTTAGTCTTACTATAGATGAGGATATCATCAAAGTAGACTACTAGGAATCTTCCAATGAAAGGCTTTAAGACTTGGGTCATGAGTCTCATGAATATGGAAGGAGCATTAGTCAAGCCAAAAGGCATGACTAACCATTCATAGAGACCATCCTTGGTCTTGAAAGCTGTCTTCCATTCATCACCTAGCCTTATCCTGACCTGGTGGTATCCACTTCTTAAGTCAAGCTTGCTAAACCACTTAGAGCCAACTAACATGTCTAGCATATCATCAAGTCTAGGAATAGGAAACCTATACTTGACTGCAATTTTGTTTATGGCTCTACAGTCTATACACATGCGCCAACTGCCATCCTTTTTAGGGGTGAGCAGAGCAGGCACGACGCATGGGCTAAGACTTTCTCTGATGTGTCCTTTCTCTAATAGGTCTTCTACTTGCCTCTTAAGTTCTTGATGCTCGGTGGGGTTCATCCTATAGTGGGGCAGATTGGGTAGGGTTTAACCTGGGACAAGATCTATTGCATGTTGGATGTCCCTAAGAGGTGGAAGTCCTGTGGGTAATTCTTCAGGGGTAAGCTCACTATATTGTTCTAAGAGGGCTTCTACTTCAGGGGGGTGGCTTACTTTCTTCTTCTTGGTTGACTTCCTTGAGGACCAAGGTAAATAAAGGTTGATCAGGCCTATAATCCTTAGGTCTCATGAGCTGAAGGATTGGTTGTATGGTTTTGGTCTCTTCTATTTTTCCCTTATTGGTTGAGGCTTTAAGCTCTCTAGGCATAGAGGGTTTCAGCTTAATCTTTTGACCTGAATGACTAAAGACATAGGTATTAGTCCAACCGTAGTGGACTACATCCATGTCATATAGCCATGGTCTGCCTAGAAGGACTTGCGCGACGTCCATAGTGATAATGTCACACCAAATTTGTCCTTTATAGGTACCAAACTGTAAGGGAACTAGACTCCTATGGGTTACTGGCACACTAGACTGGTTGACCCAGGAGATGCTATAAGGGGTTGGGTGAGCTTCTATCTTAAGTTTAAACTTGGTAACAGCAGAGTGGGAGACAGCGTTGAGACTACTACCCCCATCTATCACTACTTTGCACATGTTTCCATTGCATTTCGTGTAAGTATGGAAGATACTAGTTCTTCGCCAATCATCAGTGGGTGAGGGCTTGATCAAGGTACACCTAACAACTCCTAAGGTGTTTTGGGTTGGCTCCTCACTACTGTCATATTCATTGTCTTCTAGGACTTGGCAGCTAGAATCAGGATCATTAATGTCTTCAAGTCTAGGGGTTTGGTTTTCCTCACCTAAGTATAATACCCTTTTAGGACAGTCTTTCATGTAGTGTCCAAATTGTTGGCAACC
>JANTFE010018741.1:0-13328 GCA_027562315.1 Costus pulverulentus
ATATATATATATATATATATATATATATATATATATATATATATAATTACAAGGATTTTGCCTCCTCTAGCTACCAACGCATACCCATATTAGTTAACACGTTTCTGGAGATGATTCTTCACCTTACTTACAAGTTTAACGTAGAAATAAAAAATTTTCTCCACAGAATAAACGATTAAGTCTCTCACCTCACGAAAGAGCTATTGTTCTTTTCACCTCTATACAAACTCTGCTGCTCTCACTCTCGTTCTCATAGACGAGCGACGACCCAATGAAAATCCACATATCATAATCTCACATTCACACCTCACGCCTCATGTTCCTCGCCTCTCGCCATCTTACTGGGTCTTGCAGCATTGAGCTCTTGCCTCTTGCTTCCAAACTTCCAAACTCTTCAACTTTTATTTGGTGATTCTAGTGCGTGTTGGCTCTTGAATTCGACTCAATGGTTCTAGTGGGCGGCGGCTCTTCGATTTGGTGATTTATGCTGTTTACTAGAAGAAATGAGATTTTAGGATGAAAGAGATGATGAGTAGGAGGGTTCCTTAAAGCAATACTTTACGGTGGAAAAACTATGATGCGCAAATCCGTAAGAGGGTCTTGAGACAAGGGAAGAAGAAACGCGTGCAATTGGTGAAAACCCACGGAGAAACCCGATTAAAACAACGTGAGATATAACTTGAGCAACACTCGAAGCGAAAAGAAAACCACGGATCGGATTTCTAATGGAAACCACTCACCTCGGTCGCTTAGCCAATTTTCTGCTGCAAGCACACGCGCACGGATTCTCCACGATGCTACGGTAACCGGTCGCTCTACCTCGCCAAGACGCAAACGCAATGGAGTGAAATTGCAAAGGACCCTACGCCCTAGCGGGGTTCGCCGGGTGTTTTGATTGAAAGCAAGAAATCAACATACAAAAGAGAGTCGAGGGCACTTTAGGCGAGCTCCTCGGAGTTTTGCTGGACCTAAGGCCTCTGCTAAGAGAAGACGCAAACTACAACAAAAACTGGAAACTAGCACAGCCCTCAGCCCTCTTTTATAGATCAAGAGGGGAGGAGGGTCACATGAGAAGCATGTGAGGCGGTTAGAGAAGCCAACCACCCCAAAACTAACTAAAGAAGGGTCAAGATGCCCTCTAACTACCCTAAAGCAGTAGCTACTAACTATTCCATGACAGGTTCCGGGTGGGGCACGAGGCGTTGAGTGGAAGAGTCGTCTACGTGGTCGGTGTTCGGACCCAAATGGCGCTACACCATCTCCGAAAAAGCTGCCACAAAGCAGCAGAATTTGTTGATGGTGGGCTGATTCTGGATGTTGTTGGCGGTGTCTTGTGCCGAGTTGAGAACTCGGTTGTTGTAGCGGTCGGTGGACTGGTCAAGGTCGGCGGTCGGGTCTCGAGGTGCCCCCCGAGTGAAGTGCAACGAGTGAAGGGATGTCGTGGATGCAGGAGACGCCACGTTGACGGAGCGGATGGGGCATGTCGTCGCTGTCGAGGGGCTCATTACTCCCACAAAACGGTCCGGGGGGTGCGAGGACCGCTGCGAACGTCGAACAGGGTGGAAAACCACTGCCTATGTCTTTCTGGAAAACCATCAAATATTGCCAAGTCTACTTCTATTTTAGTTTTTCATGTTTTTCAGGCAAAAAGGCACTATTTTAGGCGTTTTCAAACAAAATCAAATATATAGAAGAGTTCTCATCATCAAGAAGAAGTTACCCAAGAAATTTTACGCAAATCGAGGTAAGGAACCCAAAATACGGTAGTGCCGCAAGGGATTTTACGGTACTATATTTTTCACGGCTACCGTATTATCGAGATCACGGCCGTATTTGGGTGATTTTCCAAACATAAGGTTTTTGCGAAAATACGGCACCGCAGTAAGGATTTACATGGCCGTATTTTGGGGCACTTTCTGAACAGAGACTTTTGCCGTAATTATGGCACTGCCGTAACCCAGTTTACGGGCCGTATTTTGAAGCATCTTCAGAACAGAAAGTTGCCCTGAAATTACGGCACTACCGTAAAGAATTACACGGGCCGTATTTCCCCGACGAATTCGACCAAAGAGTTCAGCCGATTTTACGGCACTGCCGTAAACAAAATTACGGTGCCGTATTTTCCAGCAATTTCATAACAGAATGATCGATGGATTTTACGGCAGTGCCGTAAGATATTACACTGTCGTATTGCGGTGTTTGAACGCGATTCCCAGGTCAATCTTCATGCCCGATCTTTGCGGAGATTCTTGCGAGCGATCCAGGGCTTTATATTCAAAGCTGTAAGAAACAAAAGGGGAGCTTTTGACAGGAGGATTACAGAGAGACCAAAAGCCCCAAATTTGATCCACCGTCGAGGGAGAAATCGGGATCGACGCCGCCGCCAAGTGTTTCGCCACCGTGATCGATCCAGACAATCTCAAGCCGTGATTTTCATACAAAAGCTTCGTCGAATGGAGAAGACAACACACCAGAAGTTTCAGACCGAAAGGAGATCAATTGAAAGAGAAATCGAAGAAAAACCAGCCACCGACACTGTTCACCGGAGTTCCTTACAAATTACGACTGTGAAATACTTCACAGCCGTGCTGTATTTTCTAAACTTCTCTTTTACTTCAATTTTCGATCCTCTGAAGCCATGATTTGTTGTAATTCCCTTATGATGATAGCTTAAACTATTTTTGGGACATGGGGGAGTAATTTACTTAACTTCCAATGACTAGATAACTCTTTTTTCAATATTTCGTTGAGTTTAATCTTAGCATGATGATTTTACTCATGTGATAATTGTGCTTAGACTCTCTATAAATTCATCTTACTAATTATGTTCTTGGAATTTCACTTGAGACTGAAAGGTAATTGCTTGAGAATTTGGAACCCTAGAATTGCATGTTAAGATCCCTTCCTTAGGTTAGATCCATCTTGATCTTTTCTAGTAGAATAATTGTCATGATTATAATATGAATATATAGATTGAGTCTATTTGTCAAATGTGGAGATCTTGTGCGAAAGCAAGGATCGAAACGTTGGAGATCCTTGAGCGAAACTAGTTACGAGACTCGAATGCACGAAAGTGATCCTTGAGACTCCACTAGAGATTCCTAGAACTCGGATGCACGAAAGTGATCCTTGAGTCCATGTTTGATAATATCTTCATCATGATAAAATTGAATCAACGAAATCCTTATTCATATCTAGCCATAAAAGTTTAAGTAAACGAAACCCTAGTCCCAGTTTTTCTCTCTGATAATCCTGTTTTTAGTTTCCGATTGCTATTCTCACGATCTCGATTGGCCTAGATAGTAAGAAATCAACTATTTAGTATTCGACAACGTAGGTCCCTGTGGATTCGATACTTTCTTTATTACTTCGAGCAAGTGAAGTGTCCTATATTCAAGCAAACATGACAAATAGTGAAGCTTCTGAAGAAAGTCGATGAAATAAGCTGGAAAGAGATGTAAAATTATGAAAATATGTCTCGATTCGCAAGTAAATATAGGTCTAAAAGACGATATAAATACGGGATGTCAATGGTCTTGCTTGGTGGAAAGTACTTCATCAAGAAAGCATTTGATAGTTGTTCCCATGTGGTGAAGGTACCAGTAGGTTGAGAATATAGCCAAGAACGTACTCGGTCCCTGAGAAAGAAAGGAAACAATCTTAGTTTTAATGCATCATCAAAAACTCCATTAATTTTAATGGTGTCACAATATTCAAGAAAAAGATATAAATGTTGATAAGGGTCTTCAATTGGGGATCCTCCAAACTAATTCTGCTAGATCATAGATAAGAAAGCAGGCTTGATCTCGAAATTATTAGCCCCAATAGCTAGTCTGGCAATGCTAAAGTGTATCCCCTGAGGATTAGGGGCTGCATAGTCCCTAAGTGGTCTTTTGTCTGTCATCAGATCTAAGTTTCCTGTGCACACTAAAGTAGATGGATCAAATAACTCAAGTAAATAAAAAAGAATAGAAAAATAGAACATAAATAGGAAATAAACAAAACCAAGTCTAGCAATACTTTCAATGTTTTCAATATTGACAAAAACCAAAGTCCCCGGCAATGAGGCCAAAAACTTGTTGTGTCCGTAAGTGCACGGAAATTTCGAAGTAATAAAAAGATATCGAACCACAGAGACCTTGTTTGCCAAGTACCGAATAATTAATTTCTTACTATCTAGGCAACAGAAAATATGCAAGTAAACTATCGAAGGCTACATGAAAATATCAGAGAGAGAATTTGGGACTAGGGTTTCATTCACTTTAATTTCCATGACTAGATATGAAAAGATATTCGTTAGTCTAATTTCATTATGATAAAGATATAATTCACTTAATAAGGAAATCATCTTACTTTTGCGCAGACAATTTACAAGAACCAATCCTCACTTTCGTGCAGGATCTATTCGATTGTTAAATAAAAGTGAATCATCAACAAAGAACTCAAGGATCACTTTCATGCATCCGAATTATAAGTTAATAATCTCAAGTGGAAACTCAAGGATCACTTTCGTGCATCCGAATCTCAACACAGGTTCTATTTAAGGTTCTCCAACAATCTAATATTCAATTTCTTGCAATATCATCAATGGCATTAAACTTCTAAAGTTAAGAAATAAGAACAAACCTAATTTCTTATGGTGAGTTCCTAACATTCAATTTTAAGGTTCCAAGTTCTCAAGCAAATCACCTTTCGGTCCTTATTGCAAAAACTCTAAAACATGCTTGATAATATGAATCTATGGAGAATTAAAAAGCAATTATCACAGAAGCAGAATTATCATACTAAAATTATACTTGACGAAATAATGAAAAATTCATCTAGTCATTAAGAAATCAAAGGGAATTACTCCCCTATGTCCCAAAAGAAGTTTAAGCTACAATGGTAGAAAGATTACCATAATCTATGGTTCAGAAGGACCAAAAATCGAAGAAAAGGAAGAAATTACTAAACACAGCATGGCTATAATAAAAATTACAGCCATAATTTCCGCCTAAACAGTGGTCGGCGGCGTGCTTTTGTTGATTTTTCCTCTGATCAGCTTCCTTTCACTTTGAAACTTCTGGGGTATCTTCTCCTCCTTCAGGCGCAGCTTCCCTTCAAATTTCACGGCCTGAGATGCGCTGTACGCTTCCCGGCGGTGAACCCTAGGGCGATGGTGAGAATCTCGATTCCTCTCTGTGTGGTGGATCAAAATTAGGGCTTTTTGGCTGTGTGTTTTTCTCTCTGTTTAAACTCTTCTTTTGCTTCTTACGAATCTTCAATTGATGGCCTGGATCGTCCGAAATCATCCATGTAAAAATCGGGCTTCAAATAGTCTGAGAAAATCACGTGTTCAGGTTACAATTATGGCTGTAAAAACGGTTACGGTACCGTGAAATGAATTACGGTAGTGTCGTATTTTCATCAAATCTCTCGGGTGAAAAATCGAATCGAAATACGGCTCGTAATTTTGGTTACGGGAGTGCCGTAAAATCCATCAAACTTTTTGTACGAAAATGAACCCAGATTATGGCCCATGAAATCCATTACAGCAGTGCCGTAATTTGTTTGAAACTTTCTGTTCAAAATCATCCCAAAATACGGCAACACTCAGAAATTATGGTAGTACCGTGGAATTGTTCTGTAGGTGCAGAGAAACCACGGTACCATAATTTATATTACGGTAGTGCCGTAATTTTGGTTTGAGCTCTATTCTTCGTGGAATTTGACGTGTAATCTTCTCTTGATGGTGGGAATTCATTCATGCATTTGGAATTACTTGAAAACGCCTGAAAATCATGCCTTTTTACCTGAAAATCTTCAAAAACCAAAAAGAGTGTAAATTCCGTAGTATTTGATAAAAAAGGCATAAAAATAAGCAAAGTAGTATGAATATGACACAAAAAGATTTATGAAATGACACAAAATTTACTATAAATTTTGGTGTCATCAAGGTGGTTGGAAGCTCGATTGCAGCTCAGAAATCCGGATTTGAAGCTCGATTTTGCCCCTGCAGAAGCTTTGTTTGCCATTGGGTAATAGCACTATTCATTCATTTTTCTTCATAAGTTATTTGAGATTTTTGCACGTTCATCATGTCTCTTGTCAAGAGATTGGTTTCAAGGAGAAAGGGGAAAGCCCCAGCTGAACCCCCAGCTCCTCCATCAAACCCTTTTGGTATCATATTCAGGGATGATGCTCAAGAGTAGAGGTACAATTTGCTACTCACCAGGCGTATTGTTAAAACCAAATACGCTGATACCCGAGCATTGGAGCTCTTGGGATTGAAAGAGGATGTGTTGTGGATGTTTGACCGCATTGCTACAAAACAATTTTTTGACATGACTCCTCAAACCTATCTACCTATAGTATTAGAATTTCTCAGTAGTTTAGAGATGGATTGGGATGAGTATGGAGATCATTCAGCTGAAGGAGAGATCAGATTCAGAATAGCTAACGAAGATAGGAGGCTCACATTTAAAGATATTCGATGCATCTTCCATCTTCTAGAGAGAGGGCGTACCAAGCCGCTTATTGGATTTATTGAAAATGTCTTCTAGAATCAGATCACAGCAGAGACCAGATTTTCACCTTCATCAGCCAGAGCCACAAGTATTTTGATAGGATTCCGCAAGTGCACGGAATTATCGAAGTAATAAAAATATTGATCCACAGAGACCTTATTTTTAAATACCAAATAATTGTTTTCTCGCTAGCTAAGTAAATCGAATATGATGAAAGTAAGCAGTATGAAAGCGCGCAAAATAAGAGATAATCAAAGAGAGATACATGGGACTAGGGTTTCATCCACCTTAACTTCAATGATTAGATATAATATAAGGTTCATCAATCAAATCTTGCTATGATAAAGACCTAATTTACTTCATAAAGGTATTGTCTCACTTTCGTGCAGACAATCATGTAGATAACTGATCCTCACTTTCGTGCAAGATCTATTTTCAATGCTATAGATAAGTAAATCATCAATCAAAGAATTCAAGGATCACTTTCGTGCATCCGAATTCTAACTTGATTGATAGTCTCTAGTGGAATCTCAAGGATCACTTTCATGCATCCGAGCCTCAACACTAATTTTACTCATGGATCTCCAACGTTCCGATCCTCACTTTCATGCAAGATCTCCATGTTTGATAAATAGACTCAATCCATAGATTCATATTACTATCATGGCAATTAATCTACTAGAACAGATCAAATTAGATCTAACCTAAGGAAGGGATCCTAACATGCAATTCTAGGATTCAAGTTCTCAAGCAATTACCTTTCAATCAATAGCGAAAACTCTAAAAACATGATTAATAACATATATCTATAGAGAGTCTAAGAACAATCCATCACAAAAGTAAAATTATCATAGCACAAATTATCATGACGAAAATAGAAGAGTTATCTAATCATTAAGAATCAAGGGGATTACACCCCATGTCCCAAAACAGTATTAAGCTTGCATGAAGGAGAAGATACAATAAATCATAGTCTTAGAGTGATTAGAAAATAAAAAGAAAGGAGAAACAACGTTACAACACGGCTGTAAAATCCTTTACAGCCGTAATTTGCTTCGATGAACAACGCTGTCACTACTGTTTCGTTGATTCCTCCTTCGATCAGACTCCAAACGCTTTAAAACTTATGTGGTGTCTTCCTCTCCTCTAGACGAAGCTTCTGCGTGAAAATCATGGCCTGAGGTCCCTTCTATGCCTCTCGGCGCGAGGCCAAACCCTAACCGCCTCTCTGTTGATTGCTCCCTCAAATCTGGATAAAAATTACTCCTTCCACTTCGATATGCCTTCCCCTCTTAAAGACAAGTCTGCAGCAACTTTCAGATCCTAATTTGGAGCTCTAGATCAAAAGTTATGGCCCGAACAAGTTTCAGCCGCGGAAAACTCACGATTTTGACTGAAAATTACGGCCGTGTAATAATTTAAAGCAGTGCCGTAAAATCATTCTATGAACGCTGAGTCAAAATTACGGTCCATAAAATATTTCTCGATGTTGCTATAAAATCAGACGAGTTCTCTAGTCTGAATCAGCTGGGAATTACGGCCCGTAAAATGGGTTACGGTAGTGCCGTAAAATCTGCAAAGTTCTCTGTTCTAAAAGCGCTGAAAAATACGGCAGTGTAATTCTTTATGGAAGTGCCATAAAATCAGGAAAACTTTCTATTTGAGAAATCACCAAAATACGGCAGTGCTCTGATTTTATGGTAGCCACGAAAAATACGGTACCGTAAAATAGGTTACGGCACTGCCGTATTTTGTAAGGTTGCTCCGTTTTGCATAAAATTTCTTGGGTGATCTCCTCTTGATGATGGTAACTCTTCTATGTGTTTGATTTTGCTTGAAAACTCCTTGAAATAGTGCCTTTTTACTTGAAAATCATGAAAAACCAAAACAGAAGTAAACTTTGCAATATTCGATGAATTTGACATGAAAACAAGTAAAATATCTTCAATCTAGCATGAAAAGATATCTAAAATGATACAAAATATACTATATATTTTGGTGTCATCAAAATACATAAGGCTCAAACTTTGCTTGTCCTCAAGCAAAAATCAAAACTTGATTAAAAGAATAACCTTTTCATGCTCAATAAATTTCTAAAATACAACTCATCAATGAAAAAAAATTCTATCAATTGATTTATAAAACTTCAAGTAAACATATCATCCTTAGAACTCAACCCTCTAGATCCACAACTCAATCAAATAAAACTTTGCATCTTGTATAATAAATAGAATTTTCAATCTCATGATTTCACCTAGTTTTCAGTTCAAATCTATCATGCTTCTGTTTACAGGAATTAGGTTTCCAAGATCTTTTTCCACACATGACTTTTTTTTGTGTGTATTTTTTTTGTTTTTGTAACGATGGCATGTACTCACTTAGATACACACTTTTTATTTTTGACTTCAACTCTTGTCTTCGGTACCACTATCAATTTTACATAGTGCCAAGTAGAGGAGTTTTATTATTTTTCATGCATAGACTTCAACCCATGTCTTAGGTACCACTATCAATTTTACTTAGTGCCAAGTAGGGGAGTCTCTCACTATTTTTATGGATCTTGGATTCTTCCTTCCCAACAAATAGCAAAATAGACTAAACATCTACTAGGTTGATCAATTGATATCAATTCACAAATCATACTCGTATGCTCATTTTATTTAAAGGAGTAGTTTCACCTTTAGATCTTATTCATCAAATAACATATCTACCCAAAATTTCATGCATCAACCAATGTCAAATTTCAAAAATAGATATGCATTGAAGAAATAAATTTAGCATGATAGGGTTTTTATCTAATCACAAGTATAAATACTCACATCATCAAGGAAGACATTTTATCAATAAATCATGCCATCATATAGTAGAAAGTGGATCATATGCTTTCATCAATTTTAACAACACATTTGAATAATATCATCATCAAAACCATGAGTTCCATATATCCATAAAATTATTTTTCAAGAGAAAACCAATAAGTAGTATAAATATGATAAAGTCAAAGATGCACTATATGAAATAGTCATTAATAAGAGAGTGCAAGTGATACTCACAAAACTATATAGATCATGCTCAATCATTGTCAGGCCAATGTAGCTAGGTCCAAAGATATGCCTTTTGAAAATTTTCTGCAAAATTTAAGGTACATTAGGCTCACATAAGGCTCATATCAAAAACAGTCTTAAAATAATAATGATAAAAATAAATTTCTCAAGGAAGAGTCAGAGATGTCGCCGAAGGTCTAAAAGATGCTGATGCAGGTGAGCAGAGGTGGAATAGATGCTAGCTGAAAAGCTACTAGCAATGATGGTGCTGACAATGGAGTGAGTAATCTCTAGTGGCCTGCTAGAGAATACAGTCTTGTAGGTGAGATCGTCGGCCGGTGGTGCGAGAGATAGCACTGCATAGAAAAAAAATCAGTCACTAATGAAGAGTCTACTGCATAAATAATTCAAATCAATGGAAATAGAGGCAGTAGAAGAAGCATGAAGCTGCTAGTGATGCTCCGCAAGAGGTGGAAGATAGTTTCCCTTGAAAATTTCTGAATTTGGAGGCAAAAAAAGCAATAACAAGTTGCTAGCAAACAGTGCAGTTTTTGAATTTTTTATGAAAAGTAGCCCTACCCAAAAATAAGATTTAATGATCCAAATAGAAAATAGACAGAACCACGTAATAGAATAAGAGATATTCTTTTTAGACGTGTGAAAATCAAAAGATCAAAATCTATCAGAAATTTAGGGCATTAGCAGAAAGAAGGCTACTCAGATTAAAAACTGCACAAACTGCACAAAAGTTAATAAAATTCAAGAAGTTGCTATGTGTCCTAGAATGATCAGAAAATATTTTCATGAAAATAATTTATCCACAAGATAGAATGACACACGTTCTTTCAATTTCAAATGGAAAATCTGGGTTTCAAGTCACCGAAACATCTCAAAAAGTGGCAGCAAAAGTGCTAGTCAGAACAGTCAGAAAAAACTACTACAGAAATTAATCATAATCAAAAAGTTGCTATGTGTTTTAGAATGATCCATGAACTTTAAAATTCAGAAAAAAAATATCCAGATGATAGATAAAGATGAGTACTTCGATGTTGTGCCAAAGCTCAAAATTATTCTTAACCCAGTTTCTTAAAATCGCAGCGAGAAAACACCTACTCAATAAGCAAACTGCAAAGAGGAGTGCAGATTTTTTTTCTTTCAAAAATAACAGAAAAATTAATTCTAAAAAAAACTAGGATAAAAGAAATTAAGCTAAGATAGAGTACTTGGGTTGCCTCCCAAGAAGCGCTAATTTTAAGTCATTAGCTTGACCAAAAATCAATATCATGGTAAAGCAGGTGAATCAGTACCAAAATAGATTGCAAACAATTCTCTGCATTTTCTTTGTCCATAAAGCTTAGCCACAAATCCAAAAATCCAGAATTGCATATAAATCACAATTAAAGTGGCTTTCTTAAATATGTAGAAATCAAAATCAAAATCTTCACATGAAGGATATTCAATGATCTTCCTAAATTTATCAGAGAGTAAAATCATCAGTCCTTTCTTCAACTTTATCTTTTCAATCACAATAGGACTTTTATCAAAATATTCAAGCATTGGATCATCATAATAATAGTTATGTTTTTCATTAGATTCCTCAATAAAGCACAAATTTTCAATTAAATCAAATGGTTGAGCAATAGATATGGGCAAAGCATCAACATGGTATACATCAATTTTTGCAACATTCAAATCATCTACAGGTTCCTCATGTTCATCATCAAACAATTTATCAAAATCAAAATTATCAACAAAGTCAAGATGAGACTCTTCAAAATTAATTTCCTCATGCTTCCCCACAAATAATTCATCATCAGAAGAGTCAAAATCAGAATCATATGAAAAATAAGATTTATCAATATTTACAATAGGATCAGAGTTAACCTCAAAAGACTTATCATTAATTTCAACAATATCACCAAAATCACAGTGGGGTTCATCAATGTCTATAATTTTCAAACCTTCATCATGCTCATCAGATTCAACCATATATAAATTTACATCAAAATCAGAATTATCATCAAAAGAAGGGTTTTCAATTTCAATTTTCTCAACTTTTTCCTCAAATAAATTATTAGGTAAATCAATATCAAAATTATCAAGATTAGAATGAGATTTATTAATATTCACTAAGGCTCAATCTCAAAACAATCATGATCACAAGGGGAGTTTTCTAAATCAAGTTTTTCAGTATCAAACTCAAATAAACAATCATGCTGTGCAATCTGGGTTTCTAGCAATTCAGTATTAACAATCAAAGATTGATGATTTTCCCATCTAGAATACAATTCATAAGATTCTTTAATTGATAAATTGGGATTTAAAAATGGACAATCAGAGGTATAATGATCAAAATATCCACACATATCACATCCCGAGTGCACATAAGAATTTAGCTCTTGAGTATTAGCAGTCAAAGATTCTTCTTGATAAGAAATTTGATTAACTGAACCCTTAAAATCCTCAATTTGCTTACTTTGATTGCTCAACATTCGGTTTTGTTTAGCCATAATTTTTTCAAACATGGATTTTAGCTCAGACATTTCAGTATCCTCAAAGCATGGCACAAAAACATGATTAGAGCAATCATCATAAGAAGAAGTTTGATTTTCCCAACTAAAATAATAATGGTCATTTTGAAAACTTGGTGAATCATAATTTGGAGAATCTAAAATATGGCAATCAGGAGTATAATGATCAAAACTTCCACAAAGATCGCATTTATCTAAAGAAATCTTAATAGGATACAAATTTAAGGTGCTTACATGGCGAGAGAGATAATCTTGAAGAGTGTATGACGGATCATCTTCAGGCTTTCTACAAGAATCTAAAAACTGATTTACCTTATCTTGAATAGTGTATGAAGAATCATCATTGCATACCTTATCTCTTTGAGTTGCCCAAGAATTATGATAAAAAGACATATTTTCAAAATCTATCAAGAACAGATAATCCAACACCACTCAAATAAAAACACTTTTTTTTCAGAATATATATAAAAAAAAAGAAAATATAAAACACAAGCGAACTCAAAATTTCCAGATATCACAGTTCTGCCACAACTATGAAAATATCTAAAACCTGCAAAAATAAATAAAACTTAGTCTAGCAATACTAACAACTATTTTAATATTAACAAAACTAAAGTCCCCGGCAATGGCGCAAAAAACTTGATAGGATTCCGCAAGTGCACAGAATTATCGAAGTAATAAAAATATCGATCCACAGAGACCTTAATGTTAAATACCAAATAATTATTTTCTCGCTAGCTAAGTAAACCGAATATGATGAAAGTAAGCAGTATGAAAGCGCGCAAAATAAGAGATAATCAAAGAGAGATACATGGGACTAGGGTTTCATCCATCTTAACTTCAATGATTAGATATAATATAAGGTTCGTCAATCAAATCTTCTTATGATAAAGACCTAATTTACTTCATAAAAGTATTGTCTCACTTTCGTGCAGACAATCATGCAGATAACCGATCCTCACTTTCGTGCAAGATCTATTTTCAATGCTGTAGATAAGTAAATTATCAATCAAAGAATTCAAGGATCACTTTCGTGCATCCGAATTCTAATTTGATTGATAGTCTCTAGTGGAATCTCAAGGATCACTTTCGTGCATCCGAGCCTCAACACTAGTTTTACTCATGGATCTACAACATTTCGATCCTCACTTTCGTGCAAGATCTCCATGTTTGATAAATAGACTCGATCCATAGATTCATATTACTATCATGACAATTAATCTACTAGAACAGATCAAATTAGATCT
>JANTFE010018741.1:13428-29409 GCA_027562315.1 Costus pulverulentus
TAAATCATAGTCTTAGAGTGATCAGAAAATAAAAAGAAAGGAGAAACAACGTTACAACACGGCTGTAAAATCCTTTACAGCCGTAATTTGCTTCGATGAACAGCGCTGCCACCGCTGTTTCGTTGATTCCTCCTCCGATCGGACTCCAAACACTCTAAAACTTCTGTGGTGTCTTCCTCTCCTCCAGGCGAATCTTCTACGTGAAAATCACGGCCTGAGGTGCCTTCTACGCCTCTCGGCGTGAGGCCAAACCCTAACCGCCTCTTTGTTGATTGCTCCCTAAAATCTGGATACAAATTACTCCTTCCACTTCGTACACCTTCCCCTCTTAAAGACGAGTCTGTAACAACTTTCGGATCCTAATTTGGACCTTTGGATCAAAAGTTATGGCCCGAACAAATTTCAGCCGCGGAAAACTCGCGATTTTGACTGGAAATTACGGCCGTGTAATAATTTACGGTAGTACCATAAAATCATTCTGTGAACGCTGAGTCAAAATTATGGCCCATAAAATATTTCTCAATGGTGCCGTAAAATCAGATGAGTTCTCTGGTCTGAATTAGCTGGGAATTACGGCCCGTAAAATGGGTTACGACAGTGCCGTAAAATCTGCAAAGTTCTCTGTTCTGAAAGCGCTGAAAAATACGGCAATGCCGTAAAATCAGAAAAACTTTCTGTTTGAGAAATCACCAAAATACGGTAGTGCTCTGATTTTACGGTAGCCGCGAAAAATACGGTACCGTAAAATAGGTTACGGCACTGCCGTATTTTGCAAAGTTTCTCCGTTTTGCATGAAATTTCTTGGGTGATCTCCTCTTGATGATGGTAACTCTTCTATGTGTTTGATTTTGCTTGAAAAATCCTTGAAATAGTGCCTTTTATCTGAAAATCTTGAAAAACCAAAACAGAAGTAGACTTTGCAATATTCGATGAATTTGACATGAAAATAAGTAAAATATCATCAATCTAGCATGAAAAGATATCCAAAATGATACAAAATATCTATATATTTTTGTGTCATCATGTTTCAAACCCATGCATCAGATATGCCCACCGTGTTCTTGCTCATACCATTTTCAGGCGAGGAGATAGCGATGGTATGGTCCGTCACACTGAGTTGTTTTTCCTATGGTGTATGCTTCATGGATATCTTATAGATGTAGCTTTCTTCTTTATGAAACATTTGGATAAAGTGGCTAGGGCTAAAAAAGGCACAATAGTGATAGGAGGATTTCTTACTCCTATAGCACTATACTTGGGAATCGAGCCCTATGGAATTGAGGTTGCTAGGGGCAATGCAAGGATTGATATTGAATCCTGCGTTGACATAAAGATGATTGTACGAGATAGAGACACATATTGCTTGATTCTTTAGCCTGGTCTTCCTACTTTGCCATTGTCAAACTCAGGGAGGACTATAGTGCAAAATCAAGAAAATTAGAAGCTATCCCTGAGCTGTGTTTCTTATGCCACTCCTGCACTAGAGACCTCAGTACCACCACTACCTCCTGCTTGGGGTGATGACCCATTTGGGATGGGTATGGATTCCTCACCTCCCAGAGCCGCCGATCCACCACCGCATGGAGCTACCAGATCTTCCTCGCATCGTGCTGCCCCAGATCAGAGTGATTGGCAGAGTTATCAAGACCCAGGGTTTCAGGCTCTCTTAGCACAAATGTATTGACCCCCCCCCCCCCATGGAGAGGATGTCCGACCACATGAGCCACATCCACCAGGACGTCGAAGCATTGGGGAACTACTTGGGGGAGATGGGCAACTTTCTCTACGATTGCTTTGGCTTCGAGGATTCCAGGAGGGGTGGTGTTTATGGCGACGCAGAAGAGAGAGGTTCTCATGATCCCATGGACGCCGCCCAGGCTGAGGGAGATGACGAGGAGACAGATTCAGATGAGTAGAGCTTTGTGAGTATCTTTCTCCTATCCTTATTACTCTACTTATATTTTACTAATTGATACTGATTTTATACTTGTGTAGGGAAGGATGACTCTGTCATGCTTCTTGTGTCCGCCGCTTCTGATCCTCGATTAGTTTTCACTGCTACATACTTTCGATTGGGTTGTATAACATGATTCGATATTTGCTATATGATATTACTTCGATATGGTTGTACTGAGATTCTTATGGAACTTGATTTCTTTGGGTGGTTCGATATGGCTGTACCTGATATTTTGATATTTTGGATTGATACGCTGTGATGTTTGGTAAGATATGTGATTTAGTGAAGGTGATTTTAGTATGACTTGGTAATATTGATATATATGCTTGTATGGTTTGTTTAATCATGAAAAAACTGCCGTTATCATGCCGAAATTTTTCTTGATGATGAATTGCTGTTCATGACGATTCTTGAGAATTGGAAATAGATCTAAAATGATGAGTTTATTTCTTTGATATAATCTGTTGAAATTTTCCATTGATTGATACATGAAGTTTTGGGTGAATATATTGTTTAATGAATGAGATTTGAAAGTGAAGTAATTCTTTTGAATAAAATGAGCATATGTTGTATGATCTTTGGGTTGATATCAATTGATTTAACCTAGTAGATCATTAAAGTCCATCTTGTTATTTGTTGGGAAGTAAGAATCCAAAATCCACAAAGAAAAGTGACTCCCCTATTTGGCACTACGAAAATTTGGCAGTGGTACCTAAAGTTATGGGTTGAAGTCTAAAAAGAATAACTCCTCTTCTTGGCACTGTATTTGCAATGGTACCTAAGACAAGAGTTGAAGTTCAATAAGAAATATGTATCTATGTGGGAGCATGCCATGAGAGAGATTCTTTGACATTAACTCCGCTATCTCAAGAAGAAATCTTTCTACTTAAAGAGATATGAGTTCTATTATGTTGGTTATGTGACCAATATATTCTAAATATGTCACCAGAAGAAAGGTGGTATTCATTTTAGAAAATGTCAAAGGTGCATAAAAAAGGGAGAGAGAGAAAATTTTGAGTGGAAAAAGATTTTGTGATTCCTATTCCTGTCAACAAAGAAATCATGGACTCAAAACTTAAACTAGGTAAACTCAGGAGATTGACAATCTATTTATGCACATTGCAAAATTTTATTTGATTGAGTCGCAGATCTTAAGGAGTGAATTCGGAGGACGATATATTCATTTGAAATTTTGGGTTATTATTTGATGTGAATTTTTGATATGTAATTGTATCTTAGAAATTTATTCATCATCTGAAAGTTTATTTTTATAATCAGTATTATTTTCTTTATTTGCTTGAGGACAAGCAACGTTTGAGTCTTATGTATTTTGAAGACTCTAAATTTCATAGCATATTTCTTTCTAAATCCACTGCATTTTTGGATCATAATCATGCTCTGTTGCTTATTTTTATGCTTTATTTATCAAATATTTTAGAATCTACACCTTTCTTGGTTTTTGACCAATTTCAGGTAAAAAGGCATCATTATCATGAGTTTTCAAGCAATTTCGATGCGTGGACGAATTCTAATCAACAAGAGGAGTTTGCACACAAAATTTCAAGTCAAACCGAATTTTCCTGCGAAATTACGATAGTGCCGTAAATAATATTACGGCCGTAATTTGGGAATATGGCACTACCGTAATTAATTTCACGGCCGCAATCCGCAAAAGTTTTTTCTTGGAAATTACGGCACTACCGTAATTAATTTTACAGTGCCGTAATTTTGCTTTAGAATCAGGCAGAGACTTCAGAGGATTTCGGTAGAATTACGGCATTGCCGTAATTATTTTTATGGTACCGTAATTTTGGGCAAAATTCATACAAAAACTTCCAGAGACAATCGAGAAGATTACGGCACTACCGTGGCGAATTCTATGGTACCGTAATTCCGGGCCATTTCCTTACAGAAACTTCCGAAAGCCATTATGGCAGTGCCGTAACGATCATCACGGTACTGTAATTTGCGCCCAGTTTCTCGATTCTTCCGCCGAGAATTTTAAAAAATAATTTCTCGAGATTTAGGGCACTAATTGAAGATTCGAAAAAAGGAGAAGACGCAACATTAGGAGGAGAGGATTTTCGAAGAAAAGGAACAATTTTCATTAACAATTCGTAGAGAATTTCAGAGAATCGCCGCCACAATAGGGTTCGTCGCCGTCCATCCTACAGACCACCTCCAGCCACGAAATTTAAAAGGAAGCTTCGCCTAAGGAAGGAGAACACACCACAGAAGTTTCAGAGTGAAAGGAAGCCAATCAAAGGAGAAATCAACAAAAACGTGGTCGCGTGCACTGTTCATCGCTACTCTACAACAATTACGGGCTATAATTTTGATTACAGCCCTGTTTTGTAACTTTTACTCCTCCCTTTTGATTTTTAATTATTATAAAACTATATTTTGTTGTAATTCTTCATTCATGCTAGCTTAAACTTTCTTTTGGGACATGGGGGTGTAATCCCCTTGATATTTCAACGACTAGATGATCTTTATTCCATCAATATATTTTTGGTATGGTAATTTTACTTAATAGATTTATGTCTTTAATCCTTTTCTAGTTTCATTCATTAACATGTGTTATAGTTATGTGATATGGACTGAGAAGATGATACACATAACTTGGAACCCTAGAATTTATGGTAGGAGCTCATCGTAAGAGATTAGTTGTGTTCTTATCTTTAAATTTTAGAAGCTTATTGACTTGTTGATGTTTTGATTTAGAAATTATTATTGTGTTAGACATGAAAATATGCTAGAGATAGATATTGGATTGTTTGAAAACCTTAAGTAAAACCTGTGAAACTAAGGTATGAGAATACTTAGTTTTGCTTGAGATCTTGACATTGAGATGGAATGCATGAGAGTGATTCTTAATCTCTCTGTCGAAGTTTACTTATATTAAACATTGAATAGATCTTGCACGATTGTTCTTTGTAAATTGACTTCGTGAGAGCGAGTTAATTTCTTTACTAAGTAAGCCATATCTTTACCATAACGAGAATAGATTGATGAACATTTAATTATATCTAGTCATAAATATTAAGGTGGATGAACCCCTAGTCCCAATTCTTTCTCTCTGATTTTCCGTACACCGTTTGACCGTTTAATTTCAGCATTCTCGATTCGTTTAGCTAGTGAGAATTCAATTTGTCTGTACTTAACAACGAGGTCTCTGTGGTTCGATATCTTAAATATTACTTCGAGTATCCGTACACTTGTAGAATACAACATTACTCTATACAAATTCCTTATAGGAGATATCCTATATGTGAGTTTTCATATACGGCCGTGAACTAAATACCCAATACTTATAGTAAACTCACACAAATATAAGATACCCACTCATGGCCAAAAATGTGGAACCCTAAGTCATAGTTAGTTGTATCATGTGTGTACTGTTCAAAACTAGGCCAAAAGGGTTATAGTTTTATAGTTTTAGATCTGGTTCACTACAACTCTTACAGTAGAGTTTCGTATACTAAGTGTGTTGAGCATTGCTCTTCCTTGACTGCATGATATAAACGTCGAATGACACTTTAGTTTCATTTGATTAATTGTAATGGACTTTAAATTGTTTATGGGGGAATTATTGGAGTTTCCTTAAGAGAAAACCCAAAGTCCTATAAAAGTCCCACATAGAGGGATTTAGAAGGGAATCTTGGGTTTAAATTGAGTTGAGTCACCTTAGCCAATTGGGCTTTTTAGGGTCATTTAATTAATTAAATCCAAGTCAATTCAAAGACACGTGCGTGCACCTCGCTGGGCCAAGCCGCAGTCGTAGGTGTGAGTCTCGCATACTATTTTACCAGGCAACTATTTTTAGTTCTTTTTATTTTCCCCAAATAAGTATTTATATACTATTAATAAATAATAATTAAAACAATGTTCTCATTTGAATTAGCTGTTAGCTAGACCTAGCAAAAATCTGACTTGACCTGACTTGACATGAAGTTATGCGGGTTCCAGTCAGAGTCAGCCATAATTGTGTTCGGGTCATAAATAGGTCAATTCGTTTATGATGTGAAAATAATCGGGTCGTGTCAGGTTATAAACGAGTTGACTCGTTTAACCTGATTATAATATATATTTATATATATATATAATTTAAATATAGACTCGCCTAACTCTCATTGCTAGCCTATAAGCCAAATATCTTCTAACTATCTTTTAACCCATATTTTGGCCTACCCATAAGCCCAAATTTTTATTAATTTTAATATAATTTTTATTAATTTATTATTCATATTTAAAATATAAATGATAAATGAGTTATTCGGGTCATGTCGGGTTGACCCGATTATATTTGGGTTGTGTTCAAGTTAGACAGTTTAACCCAATTAATTAAACGAGTTGTGTTTGGGTTGGCTTAATCGGGTCACGGGTCACAACTGACACGATCCGTTTATGACCTCCTGACCCGAATTGCCAAGTTTACTGTTAGCCCCCTATTTAGAGGTGGGTAAATGAGGCATGTTTATTAATAGAATTTATTCTATTATTTTTAGATGGTGCACCTCCACTATATAAGTAGAGGCAATGCAGTATATAGTACATATTGCATTTTATTCCCTCTTCTCTTGGCTCTCTACTATTTTCGAACGTTCAACATTGAAAGCTACTGTGGTAGATTCCTCACTAACACATTGATAGAGGAGGAACGACTAGTTGTATCTTGGGATAGAAGATCCAAACAAAGCTTGTACAAGGGTCAAAAATCTGTCTTAGGATAGACGGAAACATTGCCTCTAATTATATCTATCTTTTTTTTTGACTTGTTTACTTGTTTAATTGCATGCGTAACTAGAACTATTTGCATCTATGATCAATTGCACCTACTATACATGGCTAGGTTTGAAAGTGTGACATTAGGGAAGATCCTAGTTTCACCCTCACCTGCTTTAAGCTGTTTCAAGGACTTAGGGCTGACATCAAGAGGCAACTTAACTTCTATCCCCTAGACTTTGTTGAGGCAGCATTCCAAAGAGCTATAGAAATAGAATAGGACCTAAAACTAACAGAATTATAGGAGAGAGCCCACCTAACTTAGGCTAGCTTGTCAACCACCTATGCTTAGCCTAAGTCACACTAGGACAACCCTAGTACCTTCCAAACTAAGCTTAGAGCTCATCCCGAACCATTTAGAGTAACTTGTTTTAAGTATCTCTAAAGAATGCCCTAAGAGAAACTTAGGTCCTGTTTGGCATAGCTGGTCAGTTGCTTTTGCTAGTTAAAACAGCTGATTTTGAAAAGCTGCTTCTAGGTTTGGAACCAGGTTTGGAACCTAGAAGCAACATGAGTTTGGAAAAGCTAGGAGGGAGCTGCTTTTAGCTACTTTCTAACTATTTTTCTTCCCGCACCTATATTCGTATGTCTTTACGATAATAAAATCATTATTTTAATAAAAATATTAAATTTAAAATTATTCTAAAATATTTTTTAAAAAAAAAAATTGATTAGTATAATAGTTTAGCCAAACACTTTTTAACTTTTTTCAACTAGCTATTTTTCAACCAGCACTTTTTCAATTAGCAAAAGTTAAAAGTTTCAGCTACGCTACATGTAACCTTAATGATTAGGAAAAATGAATATCTAAAGGAACTTGAATTTGAACATAACTATGACCCAAACTTCATAGATGTTGAAGTAAATAACTATGATAGTGAGGAAGTCCAATACCCTAATAGGGAGATGGAGGATCTCATGAGGAGCGAGCTCACAGGAAGCAGGCAAGGGGAATGGGGTGGGCTGCACACATCCAAAGAAAACTTTTCTCCCTATTCAAGTCAAGCAAAAAAAAATTAAAATGGTAAATTAGAGATTTTTTTACTCTAAAAAATGAAGAAAAATTAATTTTTTCTTTTTTTTGTTTCAATTTTTTCATCCTTTTTCCTTATCTCGCATTCCCTTTGCTATGCCTCATGAGCAGTTAATGAGCTTTGTTCACTTCGAGTGACACGCTTGATGTCGTTGCTCACCCGCGCCAGACTTTTAGAGTGAACTTTTATTGCATAATAAGCTTTAGCAGTTGAGAGATTGGGAAAAGAAGATAGATTTAAGCACCCGGTTTTAACAATTAATCGCTACGTCTTCTTCACCTACTTATTACTTGAGATGGAGGTGGACATGTCTGCAGCGCGAGAAAGGCCGGCTTTCTCCTTTAACAGCACCTAAAAACCTGTTTGACACAAGCGTCGGGTGCCAGGCGCCAATCTATGTGCCTTTTATTTTGGAACCACGGCGCTTCATCTCACAGCTACAACTTCCACTCAGCACATTGTTTATTCATACTGATTTCCATGGACTTCGTGCCCAATTCGTGGACTCAAATTGCAATCAGTGGGACAGACGGACAGTTGATAACATGGACAACCAATTTCAAATAGCAGACGGCTAACCTGCCACCTTATTCTCCCTTTCATTACACTTACCTTTCATTACACTCGCACAAAACACTAATTAGCCACCGCCAACTACTAAAAAGCAGTAAATAAATGCTCGAAACAACTTTACCAAAAACAAAAGGAAACGTAGCTCCAAAACTGCTGGCATCTGCTCTCCAAACCATGGCCTGTTCTTTCGCGTGCAGGATTAGCTACTTCAGCTTCCCCCCTCCAAAATTGCTTGGCTTCCAGTAAGTTCCACTTTCTCAAAAGTCGCCTCCCCCAAGTTACAGGTGGCCAGTCAAATTTAGCTGTTCTTATGTGCTTTTTCTTTCTTAAACAGGACGAGTTTGAAGGGTAAATTTTGGGAAAAAATTTTCTAAACAGTCCGGCTGCTCAGAATTTTGGAGTACAGTTCCTATCTAATTGAGATTCATGCTCATCACTTTGTGATGTGTGCCTATAATTTATGCATTAAAAATCATATAACATACGAATCTCGTTTTTAACGCTGAGTAGGAGCTAAGCTCTCAGGAAATTTTTTCAAATTTTGGTACGATGCACTGATCAATCTTTAGATCAAACCAAAGACGTTATAGAATTTTCATCCCGAGTGTAGTGTGCGTGATGAGGCGTTGACGGCCTTGTAAGTTGGAATGTGTCAACCAAGCTAACCTACCCGCCCCCACCGCCGACGTGACAGCTTTCTTTTCGCCGACGCCGTACTTTGTGGGTCCCCTGCGGTCTACGTCATGCTGGAGGTAAGGCAGTGAGTCTCGGATTTTGGATTATGAGAGACGTAATCATGCTTTCTTCGCTGTATGTTCAATTTCACGACGCCATTGTTCTTTACCGGGGTGTGAGCCACTGGAGGGTCCCACCTCTCTCAGGGCTCGGTGTCGGATCGCGGATAAGAGTAATATTATTTTATTATATGTATTAAATTGTTTCTGCTTTCCAGAGTTCAAATTTCTGAGATATTTATAATTTAAGGAAATACTTGAAAAAACCTATGAATACAGTGGAGGAAAATTGGGAAAACGCCTGCGAGCGACACAGCAGTCCGTCCATCGTAATCCCACTCTTTTCTCCGCTTCATCGTCCAGTTTCCTCTTTCCTTTAAACCAACTCTGGTCATGGCTAGTTTGTCTGGCGATTGCGTTGGTGTGACTCTCGACTCTCCTCTTCTGTTCTCCGACTGATTCCGGAGTTTTTATTTTTTTTCCTCCTTTCTTCGCGCTGTAAACTTTCATCCGGACTATGCATCTCCTGATTTTCTAGTTGCCTCGTGTTTTTTTTTTAAAAAAAAAAAAAACATAATTGAAAGGTGTTGGTTGCCATGATAGATTCAGATTTATTTCAATGGATATTTTTTTAACATTTTTTGTTCCTTTTTGAGGGTTTTTTTCTTTCAACTGGACGATAATATGAATGATTTGTGAATTGCTTGAATTTCAGGGTTTTGGGGTGAAAATTAGCTAGATTTACGTTTTAGTTTGCTAGATCTGGCTTGTTTTTCATTTTCCCTTTCTTGTTTGCCCTCTTTGATATTCGATGCCTTGATCCAGAGTCTTATTGTGCCGAGTATTCTGTTCTGTGATTGAATGTTGCGGGTTTTTGCTTGATGGATTACCAGCATAAGGGTTCAAGTTAGTAGGCTTTTCTGCTCGCTGTTACCTGCTGCATCTTTGGTAATAATATGGTATATTGGGAGAGAGTGTATATTTCTTTTTGCAGGAAGGAAAGCTGCTTGCATTAGTGTCTTGGGTGAATCATCTGTTTGTACTTTGAGTTTGTTTCAATTTTATGCAACTTTTTTTTTAAACATGTTTATATGTGATGCTGGTCCATAAAAATGTGAGTTACTATGTTGCTGTAAAAAGTTGCATAAAATTGAAACAAACTCGGAGCAACATAGTAACTCACATTTTTATGGACCAGCATCACATATAAACATATGCTTAAAAAGCTTCCATTTATTCATAAACTGAATTGTGATTTTTAGTACTAGTTTATTAGCTATGGCTATAGCGTCAACCTCCTGAATTGTTTGGCCTTTTTGGGCTTGCAAGCTAGCATCACAGCATGTCCCAAGGAAATTTCCGATATTCTCATTTTATATCTCCCAACGATCTCTCAGCTCATCCTTTATGTTTCCAGAGTGATGCCTTGATGTATAACTAAGTTAATTGTTTCAATATGTATACATCGTTCATGAACAACTCTTTGGACTCATCTCTGATGAAAATTTTCATCAGTTAGAATTAAAATTAAACTTACGAAAGTCTTATTTTTCATTAATGTTTGGTATTCTTATGATTGCGGATATACTGATGACTATTTTGCCTCAAGCAGATAACAAATCTGAGCAGATGAAACACTAATGGCAGCTGCAGAGGCAAGGGCTGCTTGGCAACGCACTGCTAACCGTTGCCTAGTTCAAGAAGATGCAAAGAGGGCTCCAAAATTAGCATGTTGCCCATCATCCACCCCACAAAGTGATTCAAGCAATGGAAACACAACATGTGTTCAAGATTATATTGTACCCAACTTCATTCCTGTAAACAGGAATTTCTTGAATGCTAATCTATCGCCTGAAACAAAATGGTGGCTTCAGCTGCAGCCCAACTTTGGATATCAGAAGGATTGTGTTTGTGAGCAAGTCAACACTTTAGGAGATGAAGTTGATGATAACATGAAAACTGTGGTGTCAAATTCGAAGATTCCCCATGAAGCTTTGGCAAACGACTCTACTGACTTTTTAATTAACAAGGGCGAGCATTTTCTGGATTCTCCTTGGGTGGCACAAACAGATTTCATGAATCATGGTTCTGAAACAAGAACCAGAGGTAGGAAGGCAACAGACACTTACTCCGTTCAGCCACTAAAGCGAAAAACAACTGCAAATGATTACCTTTGTAAGGATGAGCTGGACTTGAAGAAGGTTGATAGAATAACATCAAAAAGTTCAGACAGGCCTTCTTCTGAACTTGATACACTTTTGACTGCTGGTAATAAACCTGAGCCATGGTGGCGTACTGCAGACACAGATGAGTTGGCTTTGTTGGTTACCCAAAAATCAATGCAGCATATTGAAAACTGTGATCTTCCAAAACCTAGCCAGATGGTTCATGTCACTAGTGATGTAATACCTTCTAAGAATTTTGATAATAATGGGGTGCTTCAACCATCACTGGGAAGAAAGCTAAATGTAGGGATAGGTTACACTGATGATTGCTCACATAATGTGTGTACTTGCAACTCTGAAGGGAAGAACTTTTCTTCTAACAAAATAAGCTATATGATGCAAGATTCAGAGAAGTTGTACAGGCAAGCACTATTCAGCTTGGGTTTGTTTCTTTCTTTCCTTTTCTTTATAAGTATATCCCAAGTCGTCCGTCAACCCCTAAATCGGCTAACATGTTGCTTATGGTTGTATATTGTTTGCATTAAATCCTTATTTATCTGCATAGAATGTGTATGAACTTATCTATATTGTTTGCTTGCTAATAGCATTGTCTTTATTGATGGGAGTAGAGATCTATCTGGATAGGTGAAGACTAGATTATGGAACACTCTTTAGAATATAAATTCTGCAGCTTCAGTGCAAGCGCAATCAATTACAAAAATGGCAAGTGCAATTTGATATGGATTTAAAATCCTATCAAATTGAATTCATTTCTTTATCTTGACAAAAATGTAGACAAAAGTTCAGCAAATTAACAGTGGAATAGTTTGTTCTTAGTGAACTGTATTACTCATATCAAAGTAGATATATCCCACTCTTCTGTTAATCCCTAAATGATCTAACATGTAGCTTATGTTTATACATTATTTGCTCTAAATTCTTATCTATCCGCATACTTTGTGTATTAACTTATCTATATTGTTTGCTTGCTAATAGCATTGTCTTTATGGATGGGAATAGAGATCTATCTGGATAGGTGAAGACTAGATTATGGAACACCCTTTAGAATATACATTTTGCAGCTTCAGGCGCAATCAATTAGAAAAATGGAAAGTGCAATTTGATGTGGATTTAAAATCTATATCAAATTGAATTCACTTCTAACAGTGGAATAGTTTGTTCTTAATGAACTGTATGACTCTTAAATCATGCTACCTTGAATCAATTATTAGATGAATGTACGCTACATGATTGAATGTTCCTTAAATGACAATTTTGGTGTAGCACAATGTGGTCTAATAAATTCAACAGTAAAGATATTTATTCCATTAAAGGTGCACTCTTTTTGTTTTGAGCATTTGTTATTCACACAACTCTATTTGATACAATGAGTCATGTCAGCCTATTAGTCTGTTAGTTACACTTGTCTGATAATATGATTGACATACTATGAGAAAAGATGTTAACACAACACAACTAAATGTTACTTACAAGATATCTTTTGTGTTTGGTTAAAATTTTTTTGAATATATTTAGTGCCGAAGATGTTAAATTTGCTATTTTTATTATTTTCTGACAGGACGCTTAATGTAACATTGTTAATTGCATAAAAATGCTTGAATATGTACCACTGGAACTGGTAATAAATTCAATTTATAGAGTTTAAGTTGTAGGGTATTAGACGTCAATTAATATTAGTAATCTTTAGCACTCGTAGGCTAATGATTATTTGTTGAAAAACTGTAAGAAATAATCCTCATGTTCTTGAAATATCTAAGGACATTGTACATAACCAAGTAGAATTATGGGACTTTATCCATTGACAATGTCGGATGTATTGACTGACAATTATATTTCTATTGTGCTTTTTTTTATCAACTATTTTTTAACCTTGTTCTCCAGCTGCTATCTGGTTCTCTAGCTCTATTTCTGTTCTGCCTTAATAAATCCTTTTTTACGACTAACTACAGAAGTTGAGTTATCTGGTCTTGAGACAATAATCAATGTAATTTTGACTCTATCATAAATCATGGTATTGTTTCCTAAAACATAACTGACAACTGATTTCCATTTTTATTCCATGTGACCATGCATTCAAATATTATTTTCTAGTCCTATATGCTATATTCTTTTCTTGCTTGATCAGGCTGTGTACTAACCCTAACTAGCCTAATATAAATCAATGTATTGATTAGTTCAATGATTTCCTTTTCCAATCTAGATTTAAGTTCACCTGTTTACTAGGATATTACACTATAACTTAGTGTTCAAGGAAACTGCATTCTTTTTGTTGCATTATTTTACTGGTCGTTAGTGGTAATCAACCATAATGATTTGCAGTGTGATCTTTGAACGCCATGTGATGGTCAAACTATTTGGCCAATTCTTAAACTTCTTAGTTCAGTTATAATATTGTAGAGGTATGTTGACCCTATTATAATGCTTCCTTAGGTTGTTCCTAAATAGCCTATCCAAATGTCATGTTCATATACAAGCACTCACATGTACAAGCGGAATTGTGGTACTCTATCTAGTGTCCATGTTGGATGTAATGAGTAACAAATTATATTTCTATTGTGCTTTCTTGGATCAACTATACGTTCACCTTGTTCTCCAGCTCTATTACTGTTCTGCCTTAATAAATCGTTTCTTATGACCAACAAGAAAGTTGAGTTATCTGGTCTTGAGACAATAATCAATGTAATTTTAACTCTTTATCATAAATCTTTGCGTTGTATTCTAAAACATAATTAACAACTGATTTCCATTTTTTGTCCATGCATGCATTATGATTTCTAGTTCTATATGCTATGTTTCTTTCCTTGCTTGATCATGCTGTCTACTAAGACTAACTAAGCCTAACTTAAAGTCAATCTAGCGATTTGTTCAATGATTTCCTTTTTCTATCTAGATTTATGTTCAATCATCCTTTACTAGGATATTACTCTTTAATGTATTGCATCTTTGTACTAGTCGTTAATGGTAATCAATCATAAAGATTTGCAGTGTGGTCTTTGAATGCCACGTGAAGGTCAAACTATTTGGCCATTTCTTAAACTTCTTACTTCAGTTATAATATTGTAGAGGTATGTTCACCCTATTTTATGCTTCCATAGGCTGTTCTCAAAATTACTTGCCCTGTCCAAATGTCATGCTCATGTACAAGCATTCGCAAAATTTTGGCAATATGTTCTGTGATATATTTGTACAACGAAGTCTTATATCTGATCAGCGTGATTACTGAATTTTTTTGGTCTTATTGTCATTTGCAGTCGTACACAAGGTCATGAAAATGATCCACTTCCTACAAGTAACCAGGCACCTGAGTATGACCTCTCGAGGGCTGAGCTACTGGAGGCTCTTCGTCATTCCCAAACGAGAGCTCGAAAAGCTGAAATGGCAGCACAGCAAGCTTATAATGAGAAGGAGCATATAGTCAAGCTATTATTCAGACAGGCGTCACACTTGTTTGCATACAAACAGTGGCTACAAGTGCTGCAGTGGCAGAACATTTTTCTGCAGCTCAAGCTTAAGGACCACGAGATGCCGGCAGTCATCCCTGTAGTTCCTCTGAAGCCATTGAAAGGGAAACTACTTGGCAAAGATAAGCTATCGAAGAAAGGGAGGACAATACACAAATGTAATTTATGCAAATATGCTGTTGTCTTTGCCGTTGGTTTAGGTCTGGTCGGTGCAGGATTGCTCTTCGGTTGGACCGTTGGTTGCTTGTTTCCCACTTTATAGATTTGACAGTCTACAGGTCTGTCTGATTAGTGTTGTTGCAGGTAAGGGATTGCTGAATGGGCCCATATTTTGTGGGCTACTGCAAGCGCTTGGGATTCCACGAGGTGGTTTGTTTTCACTTGAGGATTAATCTTTCCATGTATATAAGGTTTCTGTACATATAATACATTGGGACTTTTAAGTGTACATGCAATTATTATGCACAGGTAATGTGAAAGCTTAATGCCAAAAATTAAAATAAAAGGTATGTTCTCATTGCTGGTTAAAATCATTTGTCACATTTTAATTATATTCGGCTTCACACATTCATTCTGTTCTGGTTGGTCTTCTTGCATATATCATTTTGATTTTGCTCTGGAAGAATTTGGCTCTCTTGAAATTATCTTGTTTCATGTATATGAAGTGAACATGTTAAGGATATATGCAGGTATGTAGATATTAAACCATGTTTCTGTTTATGTGTCCCCTTCGTGGAAACTGCTTTTTAATGACCCGTTTTCCATCATGTTTTCAGTATCTGTCCATTTGCCTCTTTCCGAAAGCTGCAAGCAAAGGATAGATGCAGCATGCTTTTGGTTTTAAAATCTGCCTTGCTTGACAGCATGCACTTAGTCTGATGCCTTTCATGCTTCTTGGACCAAGCTTTTTTTTAATTATTCATTATGAAGTTTGATAGGAAACGGCATTAACTTGGAAGTGTGACTTATTCTCAGGCCTCATAAAAATCATCCTGACATATTTAATTGACAGGCACAAAAAGGTTGTTAAATAAGAGAACGTTTGGTCATAAAGTACTTTTCACAACGTAATGCCTCACGCATTTTTTTCAATAAGTTGTCATTATGTCAACTTAGGCTCTCTTATTAATCATCATGCATAATATTTTTCAAACAAATGCATTGATTTAGATTTTTTTTGTGGTTTGTATTATAAGTATGCCTCATATGCTAGTTTACGTTGTTGTACTAGTTTTTTTTTTTTTTTTTTTT
>JANTFE010018753.1:9599-21009 GCA_027562315.1 Costus pulverulentus
TAAAGATAAGTGGGTGTGTCCCACGAGGGTGGGAAACAATTCACAACACTACTGATCGATAGCTTGGTGAGGGCTATGCGTTAGAAGGCTACTAGACTTGATATTTGGATTGAGGGTTTTTGAAGTCTCATCCTCTTAGTTTTATCTTATCTATAACATTACAAGCATGCAATCCTATAGTGATAACATAACAATAAAACATCACAAACATGCTTTAGCTTTTGTAAAGAAGGCAATAAAAGGATGATGTGATCATATCCCATTCAAGACATTGAACCAACCCATGCCAAAAAGAGGTTCAACTCGACCTAGAACACAAGCCCCTAAAATTAGACCTAGCCTAGCTGACCTCTAGCTTGATCTTCAAGGTTGGCTCCAAGGTCCTTCTCACCGTGGTTTAGCTCTCAAACCCTATAGGTACTTTTAGGGAAACCCTAGAAGCATTCGTGGGTTCGGCCAATGCCATGGATCCTCCTCCAAGTAAGATGCGCCACCTTGCAAGCCACAAGAGGGATAGCTCACAAGCACAAGGCTTGGCCAAACCCTTACTTGCGCCCCCATACAAGGATGCGCTACCTTTGATGAAGCTTGTTGTGCCACCATGCAAGGTGCGCAAGCTTCATGCATGCGCCATACTCCAAGTAGATGTGCCACACTAATCTTCTTCTTAGTTTAAAGCAAAAACGAAAAGCGGCACGCAGGCCTCACAAGGATGCAACACAGGCATGCTAAGGGGATTGACTCATGACCACAACATCATGCACAAATAAGGCATTTACGCATGCAATTCTACATGCTCATGGAAAACTCAAAATCTAAAATTTTAGTTTCTCATAAAACAAGTTTCTTTTCCTCATCTTCTTATTACAAATCTTTTGGTTATTTTCGATTAAATTTCATTTCGATTTCATAGATCCTATCGGAAGGCAATTTTGTCAGATCAAGAGACCTGGCCCGTCCGAAGACACAATGCCCGTCCTACTTAACAAAGTTACGTGCGCCTTTGATCTTAAATCAATCAATAAAAATAACCCAAAATTCCAAAAGAAATTGAAAATATGATGGGAACAAGATAGTATAATTTTTTCTACTTAGAAAAATCATGCGCCATGTGATCATGCAATTTGCGAAAATTGAAACATGGCATGTGAGCATGGAAAAGCATAAAAGTATATCGTTCGAGGCCCGCAAGTCCCTCTGATACCACTATAGGGTAACCCCGGGGATATTTTATAATTTCTCATAGAAGTAACAATACATGCACAGCGAAATAATATCTCCGAAATAGGCCGGTCCCAAAACCCAGTGAAGATCGTCTTGCGAGGGGGTCGACACAATGAGAGAGTAAGTACCTTAGGAGCAAGATGAGGCTGATGTCGAGGTAAACGCCCAAGCGTGTGCCCTCTGCAATCTCACACACATGGATGCCTCGAGCTCTCTTCTTCCTCGTCTGGTGCTAGCCTCGGGAAGAAGATCCAAGCCTTAGGTCACCTTCTTCAAGCCTTGCGCCACCTTCAAGAGAAGATGCGCCAATAGAAGAGAAGGAAGAGGGAGATGCCACCAAGTCCAAGGGTTCCTTGCGCTAAGAGGGAAGCAAGAAGGTGCTTGCGGCTATGGGCTATGGAGGAAGAGATGCGCCACTTATGTTGCTCTCGCCCTATATTGTTCATGCGAACTTGAATGCCTATCTTGCTCTCGCATATGCATCAACATATATAGATAAAGGGGCGGCAACATAAGGGTAGGCGCAATGTACAAGAAGGGATGCGGCTAGGGTTTTCAAGGTGCCAATTAGGGTTTAGGTTATGGCAGGACTCCAAGCCCTTTCCATAATCCCCTTCTATTCACCCCAAGACTTTCCAAACAAGTCTATTATGCCTTAGGTGCCCCAAGCCATGCTATAGAAGCAAGGTTTCCATCCAAGGAACCAAGGGGAGGCGCCAATTGCTTCCGTAAGAAGCAAATTGCACCAAGCTCACCCCATTATGCCCTTGGTGCCAATGGGGTTGGCTTTTCTCCCCATTATACCCTTTTGGGTAATTATCCCTTCATGACAACTTGTTATTAGGCCTCATTGGGTAATGAGCTATCCCAAACTTCATTTCATGGGTTGATTAAGCAATTGGATTCAATCCAATGCAACCCTAATCTAAATGTGACCAATCTTGGTCAATTTTGGGTCAACCTACCGAAAATGAAGTTTGGCTCCAATAACTCTCTTCCATCTCATCAGGCCCATTGGAGCTGACAAAATCTCCCAAATTGATCCGAGTTATCCAATAACTCGAACATAAGGCTTCCCGATCAATACGATAACTCGAGTATCAAGGTGTGCGACTGTGTAGGTTCCTATGATGTTGGCAGTGCTGACCTAAGGTCACCACAAGCAGTGAGTGGCACCTAGCAGTGCATCGCTGCTACCCAAGTCATGGGAATGGATATCAATATCGGCATCCCCATCATCGCAACTAGGTACAGATATCCGATATCGACATTTTAGTCCTTTTGCCAAACTGATATCCGAATGGACAAGTGTGTCATCACTTGTTTTCACCCAATCACATTGATGTAGCTACCGTAGGTGGGAGGGTCCTTAAAGACGTACTCTAAGGGATTACACAATGCACACGAAAACGAGAGAGGGTCTTTAGACGAGGGAAGTGAAAATCGCTTCGAAAATGCAGCAGAAAACACGATGAAATCAGCATTGAGTTCGATCAGGGCAATACGAATGCGAAAGAACACAAAGACACGTAACTATAGAATGTAACACACTAACCTCGCAGCAATTTAGCACTCTCACGCAGCAGATTTTAAGCTCAACACGTAGCAATGGGGAAACCAAAGGATTCACAGCACACAGCACACATGCCTATGCGCCTGAAATAAACCAAAAAATAGCGGAACGTCCATGTCTCTAGCGAAGGATACCCGTGGGAGATCGAAAATCATAACGGAAATGAACACGATGAAATGAAAAGACAGGTGGACCTAACCCATGATAGCCTGAAAGGGAACACTACAAGTCTGGCACGCGTGTACCTTGGACTAATCCCCGGCAACGGCGCCAAAAACTTGATAGGCTTCCGCAAGTGCACAGAACTATCGAAGTAATAAAGAAAAGTATCGAATCCATAGGCACCTTATTGTTAAGTACCAAATAGTGGTATTCTTACTAGCTAAGCAAACCGATTCTAGTGCAAAGTAATAATGGAAATAAGACAAAAGATAATCAGAGAGATGAATTGGGACTTGGGTTTCATCCACCTTGATTTCAATGACTAGAGATAAATAAAAGGGTCGTCAGTCTAATTCTATCATGACAAAGACATAATTTACTTGATAAAGGTATTGTCAATCATGCAGATAACCGATCCTCACGTTCGTGCAAGATCTATTCTCAATGTTGTAGATAAGTAAATCATCAATCAAAGAACTCAAGATCACTTTTGTGCATCCGAATTCTAGGTTGATAATCTCTAGCGGAAGATCAAGGGTCACTTTCGTGCATCCGAGCCTCAACACTAGTTTTACTCATGGATCTCCAACGTTCCGATCCTCACTTTCATGCAAGATCTCCACGTTTGATAAATTGACTCGATCCATAAATTCATATTACTATCATGGCAATTAATCTACTAGAACAGATCAAATTGGATCTAACCTAAGGAAGGGATCCTAACATGCAGTTCTAGGGGTCCAAGTTCTCAAGCAAATCACCTTTCAGTCTCATTGCAAAAACTCTAAAAACATAAATAGTAACATGGACTTATAGAGAGTCTAAGCACAATCATCACAATAGCAAAATTATCATGGCAAAGTTATCATGACAAATAAGAAGATTATCTAATCATTAAAAATCAAGGAGATTACACCCCATGTCCCAAAAGAGTATTAAGCTTGCATGGAGAAAGAGATACAATAAATCATAGTCTTAGAGTGATCAGAAAACAAAAAGAAAGGAGAAACAACGTTACAACACGGCTGTAAAATCCTTTACAGCAGTAATTTGCTTTGATGAACAGCGCTGTCACCGCTGTTTCATTGATTCCTCCTCCAATCGGACTCCAAACGCTCTAAAACTTCTGTGGTGTCTTCCTCTCCTCTAGGTGAAGCTTCTGCGTTAAAATCAAGGCCTAAGGTGCCCTATACGTCTCTCAGCATGAAGCCAAACCCTAGCTGCCTCTCTGGCAATTGCTCTCTATATACTTGATAAAAGTTCTCCCTTTCATTTCTTGCGTCTTCTCCTCTTAAAGACGAGTCAGGAACATCTTTCAGATCTCAATTTGGAGCTCTGGATCAAAAGATATGGTCTACGCAAGTATCGGCCCGAAAAACTCGCGTGTCCATATTACAATTACGGTACCGTATTTAAAAAACGGCAGTGCCGTATTTTCAATCTGAACTTTCTGGTCGAAAATTTCTCTAAATTATGGTCCGTGTTATTTCTTATGGCAGTGCCCTATTTTGGGCAGAAAATTACACCCGTAATATCCATTTACACCCGTGGTGTATTTTTCAAACTTGCTCCGATTTGCAAGAAAATTAGCGGGCGGCTTCGTTTCGATGTCTGGAATCCATTGGTGCGCTCAGATCTTCTAAAATCCATCAAAATATGGCACTTTTAACCTGAAATTCATGAAAAATAAGAAATTGTGTAGATTCCAAAATATTTAACAAATAATGCTTAAAAACAAACAAAAGTTCATAAATATGACACGAAAAGATATATAAAATGGCATGAAATTTACTATAAATTTCGGTGTCGTCAAATACATAAGGCTCAAACTTTGCTTGTCCTCAAGCAAAAATAAAAAATTGATTAAAAGAATAACCTTTTCATGCTCAATAAATTTCTAAAATACAATCATAAATGAAAAATTCCATCAATTGTTTTACAAAACTTTAAATAAACATATCATCCTTAGAACTCAACCCTCTAGATCCACAATTCAATCAAATAAAACTTTGCAACTTGTTTAATAAATAGAATTTTCAATCTCATGATTTCACCCAGTTTTCAATTCAAATCTATTATGCTTTTGTTTACATGAATTAGGTTTCAAAGATCTTTTTTACACATGATTTTTTTTTCCTTTTTTTTCTGTATTTTGTTTGTTATTGTGAAGATGACATGTACCCACTTAGATACACACTTTTTATTTTTGACTTCAACTCTTGTCTTATTATTTTTCACTCTCATTATTTTTCATGCATAGACTTCAACCCATGTCTTCGGTACCACTATCAATTTTACATAGTGTCAAGTAGGGGAATCTCTCACTATTTTTATGGATCTTGGATTCTTATTTCCCAACAAATAGCAAAAATAAACTAAACATCTACTAGGTTGATCAATTAATCTCAATTCTCAAATCATACTCATTTGCTCATTTTATTTAAAGGAGTAGTTTCACCTTTAGATCTTATTCATCAAATAACACATCTACCCAAAATTTCATGCATCAACCAATGTCAAATTTCAAAAATAGATATGCATTGAAGAAATAAATCTAACATGATAGGGTTTTTCTCTAATCACAAGTATAAATACTCACATCATCAAGGAAGACATTTTATCAATAGAAATTTTATCAATAAATCATGCCATCATATAGTAAAAAGTGGATCATATGCTTTCATCAATTTTAACAACACAATTGAATAATATCATCATCAAAACAATGAGTTCCATATATCCATAAAATCATTTTTCAAGAGAAAACCAATAAGTAGTATAAATATGATAAAGTCAAAGATGCACTATATGAAATAGTCATTAATAAGAGAGTGCAAATGATACTCACAAAACTAAATAGATCATGCTCAATCATTGTCAGGCCAATGCAGCTGGGTCCAAAGATATGCCTTTTGAAAATTTTCTGCAAAATTTAAGGTACATAAGGCTCATATAAGGCTCAGATCAAAAACAGTGTTAAAAGTAATGATAAAAATAATTTTCTCATAGAAAGAAACAAAGATATCATCGAGGGTCTAGAAGAGTGCTGGTGGAACAGATGCTAGCTACAAAGCTGCTAGCAATGATGGTGATGGTGCCGGCATAAGGGTGAGTAATCTCTAGTGGCCTGCTAGAGAATACAGTCCTGGAGGTGAGATCGTCGGGCTATGGAAGATAATACTGCACATAAAAAATTAGAGTTAGTAATGAAGAGTCTACTGCATAAATAAATAATATCATGGAATAAGAGGCAGTAGAATAAGTAAGAATCTGCTGATGGAATAATCTAGTGTCGACGGCTGGAAACAGTGATGTCAGAGGCAGATGAAGTGGTAGCTAGAGGTGCTGCAAATCTGGAGAAGATGCTATAATAGGTAGAAAGCAGTTTTTCAAATTTTTTATGAAAAGTAGCCATACCCAAGAATAAGATTTAATGATCTAAACAGAAAACAGACAAAACCATGAAGTAAAATAAAACTTGATCTTTTCAGGTATGTGAAAAATAAAGGATCAAAATCTTTCAGGAATTTAGGGTATCTGCAGAAAGAAGGCTACTCAGATTACAAAATGAAAAACTGCACAAAATCTATTCAGAATCAAAAAGTTGCTATATGTTCTAGGACAATCCATGGACTTTAAAATTCAGCAAAAATATCCAGAAGATAGACAAAGATGAGTACTTCCATGTTGTGCCAAAGATCAAAATTTTTCTCAACCCAGTTTCTTAAAATCGCAGTGAGAAAACACCTACTCAATAAGCAGAGGGCAATTTTGAAATACGGTACCGTAATATTCTTTACGGCAGTGCTGTAATTTGCAAAGAACTCTCGGGTAAGAAATAATCAAGAAATATGGTACCGTGAAATTGTTTACGGTACTATCGTAAAATACCAAAAACTCTCAGAAAAGAAATCAGAGCAGATTATGGGCGTAAACTAGATTACAGCAGTGCCGTATTTTGCGTAAAAATTGATTTTACTGCAAAAATAAAAGCAAAATTAATTCTAAAAATAAATTAAAATAAAAGAAACTAAACTAAGATAAAAGTGCTTGGGTTGCCTCCCAAGAAGCGCTAATTTTAGGTCCATAGCTTGACCAAAACTCACTATCATGGTGAAGTAGGTGAATCAGTTCCAAAATAAAGAGCAAATAATTTTCTGCATTTCCTTTGTCCTAAAAGTTTAGCCACTACTCAAAAAATCCAGAAATTCATATAAATCACAATCAAAGTGGATTGCTTAAATATGCAGAAATTAAAATCATACTTCTCAAATCCACTCAAAGAAATCTTTATGATCTTCCTATGTTTATCAAAAAGCAAAATCATGAGTCCTTTCTTCAGATTAATATTTTCAATAGCAATAGAAGTAGGACTTTGATCAAAATAATCAAGCATTGGATCATCATAATAATGTTTATGTCTTTCATTAGATTCCTCAATAAAACATAATTTTTCAAATAAACCACAAGATTCAATAGTAGACATGGGAAACATATCAACATGGTGAGATTTATCAATTTTCACAATATTCAAATCCTCTACAGGTTCTTCATGCACTTCATCAAGCAATTTATCAATTTCAAAATCATCATTAAAGTCAAGATGAGACTCTTCAAAATCAATTTCCTCATGCTTCCCCAGAAATAATTCATCATCAGAAAAGTCAAAATCAGAATCATATGAGAAATAAGATTTATCAATGTTTATAATAGGACCAGAGTTAGCCTCAAAAGTTTTATCATAAATTTCAACAATATCACCAAAATCACAGTGGGGTTCATTAATGTCTATAATTTTTAAACCTTCATCATGCTCATCATATTTAACCATATATAAATTTACATCAAAATCAGAATTATCATCAAAAGAAGGGTTTTCAATTTCAATTTCTTCAAACTTTTCCAAATATACTTTATCAGATGAATCAATATCAAAATTATCAAAAGCAGAGTGAGATTCATGAATATGCACATAAGGCTCAATCTCAAAACAATCATGATCATAGGGGGAATTTTCTAATTCAAGTTTTTCAATATCAAACTCAAATAAGCAATCATGCTGTGCAATATGGGTTTCTAGCAGTTCAGTATTAACAGTCAAGGATTGATGATTTTTTCCATCTATCATAGATTTCATAAGATTCTTTATATGACAAATTGGGATTTAAAAATGGACACTCAGAGGTACAATAATCTAAATATCCACAAATATCACATCTAATGGGAGAATAATAAGAATTTAGCTTTTCAGTTTCAAATTCAAATAAACATGCTTGTTGTGCTTTCTGGGTTTCTAGTAATTCAATATGTGCAATCATGTCATCCAACCTAGAATTGAGTTGTTTAATGGTCTCATTCAAGTAATCATTAGTATCCTCATAGTATGGTACAGAAACATGATTTGAGTAATCATCATAAAAAAAAGTTTGATTTTCCCAACTAGAATCATAATGATCATCTTGATACCAGGAAGAATTAGAATTTGCATGATTTCTAAACTGACATTCATAAGTATGATGATCAGAAGACTCACAAATATAACAAAAATGAGGATGTAATTTCGCTATTTCTGTAATAGAGAGTCCTGAATAATCTTCATGCTCACCTTGTTGCATGTATCCCTTACCTCTTTGAGAAGTCCTTGAATTATGATAGAAAGACATATCTTCAAATTTATCAAAAACAGAGAGATAATCCAACACCAATCAATAGGAACTATTTTTTTTTTCAAAATATATAAAAATTATAAAAATATAAAAACACAAGCAAATTCACAAATTTTAGAAATCACAGTTCTGTCACAACTGTGAAAATCCAGAACTTGCAAAAACAAAAACAAATAAAGTTAAATCTAAAACAAATAAAACTTAGTCTAGCAATACTAACAACTATTTTGATATTAACAAAACTAAGGTCCCTAGCAACGGCGCCAAAAACTTGATAGCCCAAAAGGGAACACTACAAGTCTGGCACGCGTGTACCTTGGACTAATCCCCGGCAACGGCGCCAAAAACTTGATAGGCTTCCGCAAGTTCACGAAACTATCGAAGTAATAAAGAAAAATATCGAATCCACAGGGAACTTATTGTTAAGTACCAAATAGTGGTATTCTTACTAGCTAAGCGAACGTATTCTAGTGCAAAGTAATAATGGAAATAAGACAAAAGATAATCAGAGAGATGAATTGGGACTAGGGTTTCATCCACCTTGATTTCAATGACTAGAGATAAATAAAAGGGTCGTCAGTCTAATTCTACCATGACAAAGACATAATTTACTTGATAAAGGTATTGTCTCACTTTCGTGCAAACAATCATGCAGATAACCGATCCTCACTTTCGTGCAAGATCTATTCTCAATGCTGTAGATAAGTAAATCATCAATCAAAGAACTCAAGATCACTTTCGTGCATCCGAATTCTAGGTTGATAATCTCTAGCAGAAGATCAAGGATCACTTTCATGCATCCGAGCCTCAACACTAGTTTTACTCATGGATCTCCAACGTTCCGATCCTCACATTCGTGCAAGATCTCCACGTTTGATAAATAGACTCGATCCATAAATTCATATTACTATCATGGCAATTAATCTACTAGAACAGATCAAATTGGATCTAACATAAGGAAGGGATCCTAACATGCAGTTCTAGGGGTCCAAGTTCTCAAGCAAATCGCCTTTCAGTCTCCTTGCAAAAACTCTAAAAACATAAATAGTAACATGGACTTATAGAGAGTCTAAGCACAATCATCACATGAGCAAAATTATCATGGCAAAGTTATCATGACAAAAAAGAAGATTATCTAATCATTAAAAATCAAGGGGATTACACCCCATGTCCCAAAAGAGTATTAAGCTTGCATGGAGAAAGAGATACAATAAATCATAGTCTTAGAGTGATCAGAAAATAAAAAGAAAGGAGAAACAACGTTACAACACGGCTGTAAAATCCTTTACAGCCGTAATTTGCTTTGATGAACAGCGCTGTCACTGCTGTTTTGTTGATTCCTCCTCTGATCAGACTCCAAACGCTCTAAAACTTCTATGGTGTCTTCCTCTCCTCTAGGCGAAGCTTCTGCGTGAAAATCATGGCCTAAGGTGCCCTATACACCTCTCAGCATGAAGCCAAACCCTGGCCACCTCTCTGGCGATTGCTCTCTAGATACGTGATAAAAGTTCTCCCTTTCATTTCGTGCTCTTCTCCTCTTAATGATGAGTCAGGAACATCTTTCATATCTCGGTTTGGAGCTCTGGATCAAAAGATATGGTCCGCGCAAGTATCGGCCCGAAAAACTCGCGTGTCCATATTACAATTACGGTACCGTATTTAAAAAATGGCAGTGCCGTATTTTCAACTGAACTTTCTGGTTGGAAATTTCTCTAAATTATGGCCCGTGTTATTTCTTACGGCAGTGTCATATTTTGGGCAAAAAATTACACCCGTAATATCCATTACACCTGTGGTGTATTTTTCAAACTTGCTCCGATTTGCATGAAAATTGGTGGGCGGCTTCGTTTCGACGTCTCGAATCCATTGGTGCGCTCAGATCTTCCAAAATTCATCAAAATATGGCACTTTTAACCTGAAATTCATGAAAAACATGAAATTGTGTAGATTCCATAATATTTAACAAATAATGCTTAAAAATAAACAAAAGTTCATAAATATGACACGAAAAGATATATAAAATGGCATGAAATTTACTATAAATTTCGGTGTCATCAACCCACCAGAGGTGGTGGGATTTACATTACTGCTTCGAGACACTAGGAAGGAAACACTTTGGAGTCGAGGCACCGACCACGACTCTTACAAACTTTGAAGGCGAAGCACCGACTTCGACTTCTACAAGCGCTGGAGGCTCTCAGCTCACCAGGAGTACTCAAACACCAAGTGAACTAAGGAACACAACACCCGAGCCTCCTCTTTTATAGAACAAGAGGGGAGGGAACAAGACAAAGCAGAAAAAGACAAGCTACTTTAACAACAAACTACTCTTGCAGCTCGTAAAGTAGTCAAGCTATAGCTACAAGACAAAAGAGAAACAAACTTCTACCTAATATTCTTGAAGCTGGTCGCATGGTCTTCTAGTCTTCATACAGAGGCGGTTAGGCAATCAGACACGCTAGGAGCAAACCGCGACAAAGCAGTAGAATATTGAAGTATTGGGCTTTGTAACGATCGTCGCGGCCTTCTCTTGGGCCGTGTTGCTGATGAGGTGTTGGGGTATGCCCTTAAGGCTAATGTTTGAGGCCTTGGGATTGTGTAAGTATCATATAATAAACTCTTATGTTTATAAAGGCATGGTTGTTATTCAGTTTGTTACATTATCTGCTGCAATAACTGTACTTCTGAATAATGTCTCAAAGCTGTTCAGCTAGGCTGACATGCTATATGTCCTTAGTCGAAATATCTTGGTGAACATGAGACAGCCTTGATATGATTGAGACTA
>JANTFE010018775.1:2818-22446 GCA_027562315.1 Costus pulverulentus
ACAACCTGAATAATAACCATGCCTTTATAAACATAAGAGTTTATTACATGATACTGTTACAATCCCAAAGGCCTCAAACATTAGCCTTAAGGGCATACCCCAACAGTTACACCCTTTTTCCAAAAGAAGGTTTAAGCTAGCATGATTGAAGGATTACAGTAAAACATTGTTTACAATGATCAAAAATTGAAAGAAAATGATAAATTTTACTAAACAGGGATGTAATGAAAATTACAGCTCGCAATTAGCTCTCAAGCTCGATGAACAGTGGCGGTGCTGAATTCTTTGATTTCTCCTTCGATCGATCTCCTTTCGCTCTGAAACTCCTGGTGTATGTTCTCCTCCTTCAGGTGAAGCTTCCTTTGACAGTTTGTGGCCGGAGGTTGATGTAGCAACTAATAAGTGAGCGGGATCCTTAAGCCGGAAAAGTGCAGGGAATCCGGTAGAAAGCACGACGAAACAACAACGAGTTCGACTAGGGCAACACGAATGCGAATGAAGAGAACGATACCCAACTAAAATAATGCAACGCACTAACCTCGTATCAATTTTAGCAATTTCCTGCAACTCACTTAGCACTTTTAAGCGTAGCTCGCGTTGGGGATTGCGGTTTCATGCGGTTTAGCTCACGCGCCTATGAAGCTGAAATAGACCAAGAACAAGAGATCCGACCACTCCTCCGATCACGGATGGCCGGGCGTGAAGGATCGAAGAAAACCACAGCGAAGGAATGCGATGAAATCGTAAAGAAAACAGGCGAACCTAACCAACCGGAAAGGTAGGATTCACTTCTTATAAAGCGGGGAACACAAGCTGGAAACACATCGAGTCGAGACACCGGTTGCCGACTCTTACAAACTCCGATGGCGAAGCGACTTCACCCTCCACACAAGCTGGAAGCTCTCTTGCCCACTAGGAGATCTCTACCTCTAAGAGAACTACTAACATACTAACCCTACCTCCTCATTTATAGAATAAGCGGGATGGGAACAGATGACACCGGAATTTATCATAATTTCTATGCCATTTTGTTGATGGTTTTGTGTCATATTCATAGACTTTGCTCATTTTTATGCCCTTTTTATCAATATTTGCGGAATCTACACTCTTTTCTATTTTTAATGATTTTCAGGCAAAAAGGCATGTTTTTCAGTCGATTACGTGCAATCCAAGTGCATAATTGAATTCCCAACATCAAAAGGAGATCACATGTCAAATTTCAGAAGATTTGGAGCTTCAGAGGAAATTACGGCACCCCCAATATATTCTTTACGGTACCATAATTTGGAGGTTTTCCGGGCAGAGAATCTCATATGATTACGGCACTACCATAAGCATCTTTACGGTGCCGTATTTTGGAGCATTTTTTATCAGAGGATCGATGGAGATCACGGTACTACCGTAAGGAACTTTACGGTACCGTATTTCGGGTAGATTTTCAAACCGAGAGATTTAGACATTACGGCACTACTGTAAAAAATGTTACGGTACCATAATTACGACGTTATTTGCGACTTTCTCGGTCAACTCCGAAGCCCGATTTTTGTGCGGTTGATTGTGGATGATCCAGGCACTTATATTCGAAGCTGTAAGAAGGCAAAATGAGCCATCACCGAGACGAAGACAAGCACCCCAAAAGCCCTAATTTTCGTTCACTACAGAGAAAGAAATCGCCTCACACGCCGCCGCCCTAGGTTTCACCGCCGGGAAGCATACAGTGCATCTTCGGCTGTGAAATTTGAGTGGAAGCTACGCATAGAGGGGGAGAAGGAGCATCTAAAGTTTCAACATGAACAGAGATCAGACGGAGGAGAAATCACCAGAAAACCGAGCACCGCCGCTGTCCTCCCAGATTACGGCCGTAAACTTCTTTACGGCCGTACCATAATTTTCACTCCTCCTCTGTTTCAATTTTCTTCATCATGAATCATTGTAATCTTCCCTCTATGATAGCTTAAACCTCTTTTGGGACATGGGGGAGTAATTCACTTTAGTTTTAATGACTAGATGACTATTTTTTCTATTATTTCATCTCGTTTAATCTTAGCATGATGATTTTACTCATGTGATGTTTTGTTCATAGACTCTCCTTAGATCTATATTATTATTTATGTTTTAGAATTTTAGCTATTGACTGAGAAGTAATTGCTTGAAAATTAGGAACCCTAGAATTGCATGATAGGAACTCCTTTTAGGTTAGTTCTTGTTTGTTTGAATCTAGTAAGCTAACTGTCATGATAATAATATAAATCTATGATTAAGTCTAAGCTTTCAAATGTGGAGATCTTGTGCGAAAGCAAAGATCGGAACGTTAGAGAACATTGAGTAAAATTAGTGTTGAGATTCGGATGCACGAAAGTGATCCTTGAAACTCCACTAGAGATTATCGATTTAGAACTCGGATGCACGAAAGTGATTATTGAGTTCTCAGTTTGATGATTTACTTATCATTAGCGTTGGGATGACTCTTGCACGAGAGAGAAGATTTATCCCTACACGGTTGTCTGCACGAAAGTGAGATAATCCTTTTATTCAAGTAAATTGCATCTTTGCCATGTTGACATTAAATTGATGAAATCCCTATTCATGTATAGTCATAAAAATTAAAGTGAACGGAACCCTAGTCCTAGCTTCTCTCTCTGATAATTCCGTTTCAGCGCTTTGGTCTTCGTTTGCTAGTTTGCACTCTTTCGATTTCCTAGATAGTGAAAAATCAATTATTCGGTACTCAGCAACATAGATCCCTATGGATTCGATACTTTCTTTATTACTTCGAGTACCCGTATACTTGCGGACACAATAGGAACAAACAAAATGCACAAGAGACAAGGAACTTTAACCACCTAACAACTATTGCAGGCCACTAAAGTGGTCAAGCTGCAACTACAAGACAAAGATTAACAAACAACTGCCTAATATCCTTCGCAGCTAGTAGCACGATCCTGCGTCTTCGTACGGGGGCGGCTTAGACGCGCTCTGAGCACATGGCGACAAAACAGTAGAATTTGGATGTCGTGAACTGAGTTACCACCATGGCGGCTCGATCTTGCTCTGAGTTACTGATGAGATTGAGCGGCCCACTTGGGGGTGGGTCCTCAGGCGGTTGGCTTGTAGTGTCCTTGGGTTGAGTCGCATTGGTTTGGGTGGAAAGGGGACTAACGATGCCCATGAAATGGTTCAGAGGCTTGCTCTGGCTTTGGGATCGCCGGATTATCACTTTGTTGGGCTCCTTTGGATCATCATGAGGTGGAGCAACAAAGCAGGGGGGGTGCTGCACATTGAAATGGGGCATCGGGGCCTGATCTGATATTTAGAGGCGAACACGGCCTGCCCGCGTCAGTGGTCACGGGCGTGTTTGGACACTCTAAGTTCCGTCGCGGAGATTACGGTCGGGTGCATGGGAGTGTTGCGGGCCGTGTTCGCGTCTACGTCGTGGCTAGGCCGTGTCACGGCCGTGCTGGTCTTCACAGCTTGGCCGTGTTGGGGTGGACGGTCGGGGCCGTAGTCCGCTTTACAGACCGTAATGTTGGGCCCAAAATCCACATAAGGTTGTGATGTGGGGTGGAGACACGTGATGAGCACAGCAGAAATAAGGATAGATTGTTAGGGAATGTCGGGTGTAATTTTAAAATTGCAGTCCCAGGACGCAGTGGAAGAAGCATTACACCCGAAACACATTCCGGTCCCAAGGATCCATGCGAGGGAGAAGACACAAGGATGTGTTAGAGATGTACCTCTTTTGCTTGTCTAGATGCTGAAGCCATGTTGAAGGCGATCAAGTGCTCGCTCTCTACAAGTATCCACGCGTCGACTCCTTGATCGTTGCTCCCTTCCACGCTTGGTGCTAGCCTCGGGAAGAGAATCAAGCCTTCACCTTACTTGCGGCAACTTCAAAAGAACTTGCGCCAAGAGGGGGATAGGGAAGATGCCGCCAATGACTTCCTTCTTCTTCTTTGCTAGCGCCACCTTCAAGCAAGATGCGCCAATGGCAATGAGAGGGAGAGAGCTTGCGGCAATAAAAAGAGAAGCCACCAAGCCCAATTTCTCTTTGCGCCAAGAAGAGGAGAAGAAGAAGAGGAGATCTTTCGGCTACTTGGAAGAAGGTTGCGCCAAGCCTTTGTAGTCACCTTTTGCCCTTGCTCACGCCTCTCTATGTGTCCTCACACCTTCAAGGAGTCGAACATTAGAAGGGGCGGTAAGGGGTCCTATAAATAGGTCAAGAGGCGGCTAGGGCAAAGGCTAGGATGATGCCAAGTGCATGGCTAGGATGAAAAGGTTTTCGACAAGGAAAGTCTCCAAGACATTTCCTTAAACCCATTCAACCCTTGTCTTGCGCCCCAAACAACATGTCAGCCCATGACATGCCTTAGAGGCATGTATTCCATCCAAGGAAGAAGGGCTAGGCGCAACAAGCAAGAGGTATTCGGCTAGGGTAAGCGTTTGGGTGCATGAGGTATGGAAAGTCTCCAAGACTTTACCATAAATCTCACCCTACTTGTCATATGTGCCCAAGCTCTTTCCAAAAGAGTTTTCAAGCCATATCAGCCCCAACTCTTACCATAGAGGCAAGGTTTCCATTCAAGGAACAAAGGGGGAGGCGCCTAATGCTTCCTTATGAAGCAACAAGCGCCCACTTCACCCCAATATGCCCTTGGCGCCACTGGGGTGAAACTCTTCCCCATTATACCCTTATTTGCTTATACCTCTTCTTGACAACTAATTATTGGGCCTCATTGGATAATGAGCTAGCCCAAACTTCATGGCATGGGTTGATTAAACCATTGGATCCAACCCAATGCAACCCTAGTTCAAATGTGACCAATCTAGGTCAATTTCGGGTCAACCTGCCAAAAATGAAGTTTGGCTCCAATAACTTTCTTCCAACTCATCAGGCCCATTGGTGCTATTGAAATCCTCCAAATGGATCCAAGTTATCCAATAACTTGATCCTAAGGCTTCTGATTAAAGCAACGTCAAGAGTCTATTGCGTGTGACCTCGTAGGATCCATATGACGATGGCAATGATGCAAACATCATAAGTAGTGCGGGGTATCTAGCAACACATCACTACTACCCATGTCATAGGACTTAAGTCATTATGGCAAAAACTCCTAACAAGCAACGAGGATTCCCATTGCATTATATATCCTTTTGCCTAAACTGATATCCTGCCATTGGATTAGTCTCAAGTTTATCAATCCAATGCATTGGTCATGACTTAACTAGTGTGGCCACACATTCCTGTCATGCACCAATAAGGTGGGGCGCCCTAAAGTGGATATCATACTTCCTCTGAAGGAAGGGGCAAATCCTACTATTGGTCATTCATGTCTCTACGTGACTTATGACATGCTCAATGACAGTCGTTTTAGTCTCCCAATTACGGAGAGACGTAAGACTGTATCAAAACATACCCATCATCATATATAGACATGAATACCTCAAGTCTAAGGATCAATGCAAACCTCTTGCATGTGAGATTGACTTGTTGACTAAACAAATCAATCTTCACGGTGGATCACTCCAGTGCTTCCAATGCACCTGTATGTCTGCGTTACTGTGCCCTGCACCTAACCAGCCATACACCAGTCTCACATGTACCAAAGCTGTCCCATATCTGCTAAGGTACCTTGACTGGGGATAGCTTGTGAGAAAGGATCCAATCCAAACTCCTGGGACATTATATATGCAACTTAATACATCAATGCAGGTAGAGAAGTCTGCATAATAACGACCATGCCTCAATCGTTTTATCAAAATACATTCAAATAACGCCTGACCATGTCCATACATTGGCTTCAGGGCATATACACTAACAATCTCCCACTTGCACTAAGACCAAGGGCAACTGATTGTTTTGTCAGTTCCAATGTCTCTAGTACGACCCATTAAGCTTCTGCTGCGCCAGAGGCTATGTCAGTGGGTTTTTCCAGATTGCTTTCTATGTTTATTTTAACTAATTTGAATCATCATTTTTATCCATGATCTCCAAGATCAAATGATATCGCTGCAGTACATACTTGAGTACTAAGTTCCTTTGCACATGCTTGCGGCCCAGTAAGAATTATACTGGACCATCAAGCACCAGGGACTAAATCAAGTTCAAATGAATGAAGCTGCTTCCTTAGCTGCCATAAGAAGCTGCAATGTACTCAGCCTTAATTGTAGAATTTTGCCACAGTGGTTTGTCTAATGCTCTTCCAGCATACAACACCACAACAAGGCAAAGCGCAAATCCTGGCTATGATCAACAGTCATTAGACTGGAACAAAATATCAGTGTACTCCTGTACACAAAATTCTTCCTGTCTATCATGGACTAGACTTTAATCCTTTATACTTCCCAAGTATATGTAAGGATTCCTTTCACAGCTATCCAGTATCAAGCACTTGGATCTCATTGAAACTTACTGGCCATGCTCCAAGCACTTGCCACAAATAGTCTTGTGAATATTACTTAAAACATGATCCATCCTATACCCAATGTATTAGGATTATAGACCCATGTTATTACTCTCCAGCTGTGTCATAGGACACAACATCCTCATGAGAGTCAGACCATATCTCTCTGGAAGGTATCAATATTTGGAATCATCCAATATAAACCTCTCTAGAAACTCTTGGATGGATATAGATTGACTAGAGGGCAATGACTTTCTTGGATCTCTATTTATAGACCCTCATGCCTAGTATGTAGGCATCATTCCCTAGATCATTCTTCTCGACATACATCTCAAGCATTTTCTTCACAATGTGAAGAGCTGAGATGTCATTCTATGTGAGGAGAATATCATCAATCATCTAGAACAAGAAATTCTATTAAGGTGCTCCCACTGATCTTCTTATAAACACAGGCTCTTTTAAACATGCTTGCATAACACCATGCGCATCTTTATGGCCTTGATATGAAAACTTTTTGTCTATTTCCTCACAGATATCTTTTCAGACGCCCATGTAAGAAGGACAGTTTTCATAACAACACGCCATAATTGATCGTGCAATTATAACAAGCAGATTCCCAATGGATTTAAAATTCAGCTATCGGTGAAAAATTTCATTACTATCCACCCAGTGGATTTGCCTGAAATTTCTGTTCACCAGCTTGCATTTTAAGGCAACAACGTTACCTTCCATGTCTATCTTCCTAGAAGATTTATTTTCAGCTTGTGGGTATAACCCCTTTGGCGGCTCAACCAAGTCCCAGACTTGATCAGCAGACATGGAGTCCATTTTGGGTTCTCATGGCCCTCAGCCATTTCTTGGAATCTGGTTCATCGACCGCTTCCATTTCCTCATAAGTCTTAGTTTCATCCTTTGATGAAAAATTCGTCATGTACAATCATATCGAATCGATCCAGACTTATGTGGTTCCTATGTTATTTGAACCTCAGGTTGACTTTCAACCTGTATGTGAGTTTCTACTCTCCATCTGTGTCTAATTATATTGTGGTTGATTCTGGACCTTGTCCCAATCAATCTACTCCCACTAGATTCTTTCAAAAGAAATATTTTCTCAAGAGAGTCAGTTATCTGAGCAACAATTAGTTTGTTCTCTTTGGGATAGAAATGGCACCTTTCAGTGCCCCACAAAACCATACTTTTGAGATCATTGCATATTACATTCCCAATTCCACTGAAGGAATAGAATATTTGCAGTTTGCAACTCAAAAGCTATCTTAGACACTTTCTTATGGAGTGGCAGTATATCTGTTCGCATGGCATCATAGTAGTACATTTGCATGACTATTCAAGGATGGAACCACATCCAATGTGTTTCTCTTTCTTTTCTTGAAATTCATCACACAGTGGTGATTCAAGTAAGCTATGAGATAATCCTCACACTCCTTAGGATAGTCATCAAATTTTCCACTAATCACATTGATCCAATCAAAGTCCCTTAATGGATCCTCCAATTTGATTCTGTACTCCATTTTGAACTTCTTGGATTTCTCCAAAGTACTTGGGTTGGATAAAGCATATCCATACCTAATGAAGTATACAACACCTCCTAGTGCTTGTTTACATGGGTCCACACACATCGCTGTATAATATATCCAACAAGCCACTAATCCTTCCACCCTTTATGGTGAAGGCAGCATCTGTCACATTGTTCCTTTGAACTAGACACACATGTATCATAATCCTGAAAGGATAATGATCCCAATAGTCCATGGACCTATGGATGTGACTATTGTTCTATGGTTCAAGAGACAATGCTATAAGAGGGTGTTGATTGAATCAATTGATCTGATATTGTGTTATATAGAGCCACAAACTATTATCAACTGTATCGCTTTAATAGAACACCTCAGTTATAAAGAAAAATATATATTATTTCAAACTGAAATCCTTTCCAAAAGGAATGATGTTCTAGTACATAGGCTGATACATAATAGCAAAGTTCTGGATAAAGTCTTCAAGGCAGTGAGATGATATCAATAGCAGCATCCAATGCTCGGTTCCTGACCCGAGAGTCGATCCCATCAAGCCTCATCGTCCTACTTCTTTCGAGCTCCTGCACATGTAAAACATATGTGAGCCTCACATGCGGTACCCAGTACCCATGAATAAAAGTAGACAAAAGACTTTGGTAACACAATACCTGAAGCGGATGGATTACATCCCTTCTTCTTTGCCATGCTCTTCTTGGCCATTAATCCTCTACGAAATACCCATGCATTCCCAGTCTTCCGAAGTATTAGCTTCGAAGATACAGAACCATGGTTTTTCTCAGATATACGCATACACTCTGAAGATCCAACAGAACTCTCCTGATCATTGTCTACAGAGCATGGTGTGAAGAGACCTTTGACATGTATGATGAGATCATAAATCCCCATCTCATCACACTCAACCTTGACCTCTGGGGTCATGCACTCTAAGACAAGAGCAGTGTACTGTTCGTTATCTTCACAATGTTCAAGATAGACATTCCACTCCCACTCAGTAGTGAAATACACACTGGGCTGGGTTGGAGGTCTTTCAAGAAGATGCACCTTATTTTCTTGTTCTAGTATCTTGGAAAAAATTTTGAACCATTTTGTCCAATTTGTCCCATCCAGTTTGTTTTATGATGTTTCGATCTTAGATCTGGAGATGTCATCTACAACAAGCAAATCAGAAAAATAAGTATTGTGATAAAGCATTTAACAAGGACTTTAACTTAAATGCTATGCTCCCACTATTTCCAAGAACACGCTGAGAACTCTCAAACTCAACATAGAAATAAGTGAGTAGGATCCTAATTTCACGCGAGGCCTCCGCGACTCACGAGGGTGAGTTGAGATGCACAGAGAGTCCCATGCTTCCTTAGGTAGGCATGCCAACCTATTGTGCCGCGCACATTTCCTCTTAGTTAAGACAGACTAGGCGCCCTGTGTCCAGCGAGGGCTGGATACAACACAGAACCCTATCCTCTCAACAGCTGCCTCTAGTGATTCATCATGTTAGTGACATATAAAAAACTAGTCAAGTCTGGTCTTAACCGTTATGCCCAAGGCCAACGAATTTCCTTGCGAAGGCACGCCTAGGTTAAAACTGGACTGGGGAAATCATTGTCACCGCACACCTTCTAAAGATAAGTGGGTGTGTCCCACGAGGGTGGGAAACAGTTCACAACACCACCGATCGATAGCTTGATGAGGGCTACGTGTTAGAAGGCTATTTGACTTGATATTTCAATGAGAGTTTTGTATGTTTATTTTATTCTTTTCTAGCATGCAGTTTTCTTAAGGTTATGGTAGCAAAGGAAAATCATCACAGGCATGCTATGGACAAAATAATAAACCATCACAGGCATGCTAGTTTGGTCGATATGGTCATAGCCCTTTTTCATACACGTAACTTGTCACGAGCTATGTGACATGTTATCGTGCATCCAAGGGTTGTGAGTCCCTGAAGCAGATCAGCCCATGCCAGAAGCCGAAAGCATGTGTCCTTCCTTCAGCCGCAAGTCCATCACCATGCTTCCAAAGCTGGCGCCACTTCTGACTCCGATTGAAGAAGACTTCTTGTTGTCAAGATGAAGCCTTAACCTTTCTCATAATTTTACATCTATTCTAAAGAAGATGAAAAATTCTTTACAACAAGATAGGGAGAAAACCACACGCTGGTGGAAAGAAATTTTTACAAGCATTCATCATAAGTGGAAACATGCTTCCACATCACAACACAGGAGGGCACTCGCTATGACCATATCAACCCAATCAAGTGGCGCATGTAAAATTTGAAAATCCGGATAAATCAAATTTTAGCACCTTATGAGCCAACATCATCCAAAACACTTTCTTAACCAAATTTATACTAAAGTTTAGATCAAGTTCTAGGATGATTTCATAGACCCTATCGGCTGGCAGTTTTGTCAGATCAAGAGACCCGGCCAGTCCGAAGACACAATTCCCGTCCAACTTGACAAAGCCACGTGCGCCTTTGGTCTTAAATTAGCCATAAACAAAATCCAAGTTTCGGCCACAAAGATGAGAAGACAGGTTTGGATGAAAACGCTTTCTACGTGAAACGCGCATGGATAGAAGAAAATTTTCAAAAATTTTTCATACAAGCAAACATACACCTTGTGTTTCTCGCAAGTGGCTCTGATACCACTGTTAGGGAATGCCGGGTGTAATTTTAAAATTGCAGTCCCAGGACGCAGCGGAAGAAGCATTACACCCGAAACACATTCCGGTCCCAAGGATCCATGCGAGGGAGAAGACACATGGATGTGTTAGAGATGTACCTCTTTTGCTTGTCTAGATGCCGAAGCCATGTTGAAGACGATCAAGTGCTCGCCCTCTACAAGTATCCACGCGTCGACTCCTTGATCGTTGCTCCCTTCCATGCTTGGTGCTAGCCTCGGGAAGAGAATCAAGCCTTCACCTTACTTGCGCCAACTTCAAAAGAACTTGCACCAAGAGGGGGGTAGGGAAGATGCCGCCAATGACTTCCTTCTTCTTCATTGCTAGCGCCACCTTCAACCAAGATGCGCCAATGGCAATGAGAGGGAGAGAGCTTGTGGCAATAAAAGGAGAAGCCACCAAGGCCAATTTTTCTTTGCGCTAAGAAGAGGAGAAGAAGAAGAGGAGATCTTTCGGCTACTTGGAAGAAGGTTGCACCAAGCCTTTGTTGTCACCTTTTGCCCTTGCTCATGCCTCTCTATGTGTCCTCACACCTTCAAGGAGTCGAACATTAGAAGGGGTGGTAAGGGGTCCTATAAATAGGTCAAGAGGCGGCTAGGGCAAAGGCTAGGATGATGCCATGTGCATGGCTAGGATGAAAAGGTTTTCGACAAGGAAAGTCTCCAAGACATTTCCTTAAACCCATTCAACCCTTGTCTTGCACCCCAAAAAACATGTCAGCCCATGACATGCCTTAAAGGCATGTATTCCATCCAAGGAAGAAGGGCTAGGTGCAACAAGCAAGAGGTATTCGGCTAGGGTAAGGGTTTGGGTGCATGAGGTATGGAAAGTCTCCAAGACTTTACCATAAATCTCACCCTACTTGTCATATGCGCCCAAGCTCTTTCCAAAAGAGTTTTCAAGCCATATCAGCCCCAACTCTTACCATAGAGGCAAGGTTTCCATCCCAGGAACAAAGGGGGAGGCGCCTAATGCTTCCTTATGAAGCAACAAGCGCCCACTTCACCCCATTATGCCCTTGGCGCCAATGGGGTGAAACTCTTCCCCATTATACCTTTATTTGCTTATACCTCTTCTTGACAACTAATTATTGGGCCTCATTGGATAATGAGCTAGCCCAAACTTCGTGGCATAGGTTGATTAAACCATTGGATCCAACCCAATGCAACCCTAGTTCAAATGTGACCAATCTAGGTCAATTTTGGGTCAACCTGCCAAAAATGAAGTTTGGCTCTAATAACTTTCTTCCAACTCATCAGGCCCATTGGTGCTGATGAAATCCTCCAAATGGATCCAAGTTATCCAATAACTTGATCCTAAGGCTTCTGATTAAAGCAACGTCAAGAGTCTATTGCGTGTGACCCCGTAGGATCTATATGACAATGGCAATGATGTAAACATCATAAGTAGTGAAGGGTTACTAGCAACACATCACTATTACCCATGTCATAGGACTTAACTCATTATGGCAACAACTCCTAACAAGCAACGAGGATTCCCAATGCATTATATATCCCTTTGCCTAAACTGATATCCTACCATTGGATTAGTCTCAAGTTTATCAATCCAATGCATTGGTCATGACTTAACTAGTGTGGTCACACATTCCTGTCATGCACCAATAAGGTGGGGCGCCCCAAAGTGGATATCATACTTCCTCTGAAGGAAGGGGCAAATCCTACTATTGGTCATTCATGTCTCTACGTGACTTATGACATGCTCAATGATAGTCGTTTTGGTCTCCCAATTACGGAGAGACGTAAGACTGTATCAAAACATACCCATCATGATATCTAGACATGAATACCTCAAGTCTAAGGATCAATGCAAACCTCTTGCATGTGAGATTGACTTGTTGACTAAACAAATCAATCCTCACAGTGGATCACTCCAGTGCATCCAATGCACCTGTATGTCTGCGTTACTGTGCCCTGCACCTAACCAGCCCATACACCAGTCTCACATGTACCAAAGCTGTCCCATATCTGCTAAGGTACCTTGACTGGGGATAGCTTGTGAGAATGGATCCAATCCAAACTCCTGGGACATTATATATGCAACTTAATACATCAATGCAGGTAGAGAAGTCTGCATAATAACGACCATGCCTCAATCGTTTTATAAAAGTACATTCAAATAACGCCTGACCATGTCCATACATTGGTCTTCAGTGCATATACACCAACATAGATGTATTTCTTTGATTTTCAAAATAAAGATCAAAGTTCATAAAACAGCCAAAAAATAGCGATCAGAATTTCAGGCCGACTTTAATCAATTACAAAAAGTAGCTATATGTTGCAGGAGAATCCAGTGATCCAAAATTCAAACCAATTAAACCTGCATGTAGAACAAAGTGTGTTCTTCGTATTCTTATCAAGGATCTGGACTTTTGCTCCACCGATTGCTTAAAATACCTGCACAAAAAATACTAATCATATTAGTTTTAAAATAGGTGCAGGAATGTATCAGATATCAAAAGTTGCTAGGGGGTTTAGGATGATCTGCTGATTATGGGCTCTCCCCAAATAATCAAAATGGTAGAAGAGGATTTGATCTTTCTATTAGCATCAAACATCAGAGATGGATGCCTGTCTAAACATGCTAAAATTCTGTGTCAATAAGGCTAATCAAGTTAAACAGCAAACAAGCAAGAGGGAAGATCTGAAACAGGGGATGTGTGCGAGCGGAGCAGGGGTGTCGGTGTTCGTCGTTGCTGTTTGTCACCTCATGCACCAAATCCAAACCTGCTCTGATTGGAGGTTGCTATGGTAGAGGAGAGGTTGTGGCTGGAGTTTGGGTATTAATGATGGCCGACCAGAGGAGAACGATGCTGGAAGGCGGGTCTGAGGTGGGAGCATGGCGGAAACAGGGAAACACGATTGGAGAGCAGAGTTGGGCGGCGTTCGTCCGGCAGTCCACGATCGCCGGACCTGTTATGATTGGAGGTTCGTCTGTCAATGGCGAAGTGGTGGACGGAGTTTGAGGGCGATTCGTGGCTGGTCGGAGGAGAACAGTGCTGGAAGACGGAACTACGGCGGAAGGCTGGCGAGAACGGGGGATTCGAATGGACGTTCGATTCTGGTGATCGGACGGAAGGATTACCGGATGCCGGTGGCTGAAGACTCGTCTTGGAGAGGAAGAGTGATGTGCAAAATCTTGTGAGGATCAGACAGGCGGATCGTCGGCGGCGTGCTCAGAAAGATTCAGAAAATCTAGAGATGGTTGAAGCGTGCGGATAATCGGAGCAGGAGGATTAGGGGTTGAAGAAGAGATTAGGGAAGAGGGAAGAAGGGAAAGCTAGGTGACACAAGCACCTCAGAGTGGAAGAGGATAGGAGACATCCAATTCCATTGGAAGAAGAAAACTATTTCATTCATCAAATTCGGTTACAAAGATGCATACTTGAAGAGATACATATAGATGAATGTTGATGAGACGTTGACGTTTCCTTCTTTGAAAGGCTGCAGAGAGACGTTGGGGCTTCCTTTGCAGCGATGAAGATGAGCTAGATGAGCAGGGAGAGACGTTGAGCCTTCCTTCTTTGCAGCAAGGAATATTTTTGTCGACGTGCGTTTGATGCGATCCCCCGATTTGGGTGGCTGATTATTGTCCCATAATTTGTTTCCTTAGCCATGGATGCAAGTCACGTTTTGGCAATTTCTTGGGCTTGAAAGTTGTGGGCTTCTTTTGGAGTGATTGAAGTAGTTCTTCCCATTATTTTGAGCTAGCCTTTGGAATGAGCCTTGCTAGCTTATTCATGGGCCTCCGAGTTTTTTTGTTTATGGCAACCGTAGGCTCCACTTGTACCTTCATGGTTCGTGGTCCCTGCCCCCATCAATTCTCCCCAGGTGAAAAAAATTCTTCCCCGAAGAATTGTTATTGCAGTGGTGAAGAAGTTTTGGAGGGGCAAGAGTCATTCTGCATTGTCCAAGCTGCAAGTTAGGGATACCTGCATTGAATTCCCTTTCTCGACCATATTCATTAGTAAACTTGCTATAAGGAATTCTAGCATCTAAGTTGCTTGGAATAATGAAATCAATATGCTCAATTTGAAAAGTAGGCATAGCAGAATTATTTTCAATTATTTTAGGTTGTGTTGACTCTAAAGGTGGTTTAAGTGTATGAGTAGAAGGACCTAAGAGGCAAGACTTAGAGTTCAATGGGTCTTGGTGCAATTCTACTGTGTCAATAGGTTGGGGTTGACCTAAGTGTTGAGGTTTAGAGTTGTCTATAGCTTCAAGCATTTTATCCCCTAAGTATTGGTCAAACCCAATGAAGTCTTCAGGATTAGGTTCATAGCTATCTAGAGACACATTTCCTATGTTTTTGGATTGGAAAAGTGGGTGAACTTCCTTGGACGCACTAAGATCAAGTTGGTTTAGGCCTAAGTTTTCATTGTCTATGGTTTGAGTAGGCTCAAGGTGCTCAAGGAGTTCTAGTTCTATTGGTTGAGGATAACTTGTTTCATAGGGATTTAAGGGTTGAACTCCTAGGGACATTTGTTCCAAGGGTTCAGGTTGTTCTTTTGTATCCTCTATGTTTAAGTCTAGCCTAATGTCTTTAGGTTCAAGTTCTAACTTAGGCTCGAATTGGGTTGTCCCTATGTGTTCAGAGTTTGAGGTGTCATCTTGTTTATTGGTGTCTTCTAGGTTCAAGTCACCTAAAGGATTTAGCTGAATCTTTGTCTCGGTGTGTGGTCGGGTGACTACTATGGTTTGATTGGACGATTGTTGTAGGCACTGGTCACGAAGTTTTTCTAAGAGTTGTATCATATTATTACATTGTTTATCAATTTCTTTTTTCATATTAACAAATTGTTTATTCATCTCATAACGAATGGCATTAGTGCTAGCTTGTGTTGAATCTAGACGTCTAGGATAGATGATGTGTTTTAACCCTCTAAAGTTGACACTATAGGACAAAGGTTCTCTATGATGATAGGCTTGAACACTACGAAGGAATTCATTACCTAGCAAGATATCAAAACCTTCTAAGCTGATAACATCACACCAAATGTTGAATTTCATACCATCCAGTTGAATAGGGACGAGACATTGAAAGTTAACTAAGGTGGTAACTCTATATTCTTCCCAGAATATGGTATATGGGTTTCTGTCTTTTTCTAAGATGTGACCAAAATTATCAACAGCCCTAGCAGATATAGCATTAAAACTAAGTATATGGTCTAACACTGTTCTACCCTTATGTTTATTACACCAAACAATGGTAGTAAAACTTTCAGGTCTAAGGGTGATTCTTTTGTATGCTTTCCAGTGAAAAATTAATTCACTTGCGTTAAAATAGCGCATGATGACAAAAGAAACTTGATAAGTTGAATAACTATTGTTGAAATGCAATGCAGGAATACTACTTCAGCAGGTAGAAAATAGTATATCAGCGTCAATTCAACTCAATTTCAGCATATGGATGTGCAGAAAATATGCACGTTGAAGATTGCAATTTGATTAAGAACAGAAACTAGGCTGAAAACAGGTTGGAAAATTCAGCATTCAAGTGCAGAATTTATAGTTATAATCAATGCAGCACTTATGGATGTTGTAGACAGAAATATGTTGGTGTTATCCAAGCTGCAGTTTGACAAAAATTAAATGCAGTAAGCAGGCTGAAAACTTCAAATTCAGAAGGCTGAAAACCATATTTTAAAACTCTGAATCAAATGTAGAATTCAGCATATATAAAACTCAGTTATAGTTGCATTAAATAATCTGCTGTTTGAAATAGATCATGTACGTGTGAGGTTAAAATGAAATTGGAATCTCAGAAATTTAATGGTTCGGTTGCTGCAGAATTTGGTCTGGTTGCTGCAGAATTCATAAAACTGAGAATGCAATATCAAGATAGCACATGCAAAATTTGAGGAGGTTTGCAAAAATTCAAATGTAGTTTTAAATTGTTCAATGTAAGCAATTTTTTTTTGTAACAAATAAAATTAGCTAACATGCAAAGCAACAAAACATGAAAACAAAACTAAAATTTTTTTTATGCAAATAACAAAGCAAGGATCGTGTGGGCAGACAAGAGTTGCTCACAACCTTTCCTCTGATACCAAACTAATGTGCGGTGGAGACACGTGATGAGCACAGCTGAAATAAGGATAGATGTATTTCTTTGATTTTCAAAATAAAGATCAAAGTTCATAAAACAGCCAAAAAATAGCGATCAGAATTTCAGGCCGACTTTAATCAATTACAAAAAGTAGCTATATGTTGCAGGAGAATCCAGTGATCCAAAATTCAAACCAATTAAACCTGCATGTAGAACAAAGTGTGTTCTTCGTATTCTTATCAAGGATCTGGACTTTTGCTCCACCGATTGCTTAAAATACCTGCACAAAAAATACTAATCATATTAGTTTTAAAACAGGTGCAGGAATGTATCAGATATCAAAAGTTGCTAGGGGGTTTAGGATGATCTGCTGATTATGGGCTCTCTCCAAATAATCAAAATGGTAGAAGAGGATTTGATCTTTCTATTAGCATCAAACATCAGAGATGGATGCCTGTCCAAACACGCTAAAATTCTACGTCAATAAGGCTAATCAAGTTAAACAGCAGACAAGCAAGAGGGAAGATCTGAAACAGGGGATGTGTGCGAGCGGAGCAGGGGCGTCGGCGTTCGTCGTTGTCGTCTGTCACCTGGTGCACCAAATCCAAAACTGCTATGATTGGAGGTTGCTATGGTAGAGGAGAGGTTGTGGCTGGAATTTGGGATGAATGATGGCCGGCCGGAGGAGAACGATGCTGGAAGGCGGGTCTGAGGCGGGAGCATGGCGGAAACAGGGAAACACGATCGGAGAGCAGAGTTGGGTGGCGTTCGTCCGGTGGTCAACGATCACCGGACCTGTTACGATTGGAGGTTCGTTTGTCGATAGCGAAGTGGTGGACAGAGTTTGAGGGCGATTGGTGGCCGGTCGGAGGAGAACGGTGCTGGAAGACGGAACTAGGGCGGAAGGCTGGCGAGAACAAGGGATTCGAATGGACGTTCGATTCTAGTGATCGGACGGAAGGATTAGGGGATGCTGGCGGCTGAAGACTCGTCTTGGAGAGGAAGAGTGATGTGCAAAATCATGTGAGGATCAGACCGGCAGAACGTCGGTGGCGTGCTCACAAAGATTCAGAAAATCTGGAGATGGCTGAAGCGTGTGGATAATCGGAGCAGGAGGATTAGGGGTTGAAGAAGAGATCTGGGAAGAGGGAAGAAGGGAAAGCTAGGTGACACAAGCACCTCAGAGTGGAAGAGGATAGGAGACAACCTTGAAGGAAGGATGTGCCAAGGGGTTGGAGGAGGAGACGAAGCCACCAAGGTCTCCTTCAACTTGCGCCAACAAGAAGTAGGGAAGGAAGGCTTGCGGCTTTGGAAGAAGATGCGCCAAGACCTCCATGCTCTCGCCCCTTTGTTGCTCACGCCAAGTTGGATGCATATCATGCAATCTCGCATATGTATGAACATCTACAGATGAAGAGGGCGGCAACATAAGGGTAGGCATAGTATGAAGAGATGTGGCTAGGGGCAAAGGGAATGGGCGGCTAGGGTTTGCAAGGTGGCAATTAGGGTTTAGGTTATGGCGAGGCTCCATGCTCTTTCCATAATCCCCTTGCAATTGCCCAAGACTTACCATAGAAGTCTATCATGCCTTAGATGCCTCAACCCTTGCCATAGAGGCAAGATTTCTATCTAAGCATGGAGGGGGAGGCACCAACTCCTTCCAAAGGAAGCAAATTGCACCAAGCTCACCCCATTATGCCCTCGGCGCCAATGGGGTTGGCTTTTCTTCCCATTATACCCTTTTAGCCTATTATCTCTTCATAATAACTAGTTATTGGGCCTCATTGGGTAATGAGCTAGCCCAAACTTCATTGCAAAGGTTGATTAAGCAATTGCATCCAATCCAATGCAACCCTAATTCAAATGTGACCAACCATGGTCAATTTCGGGTCAACCTACCAAAAATGAAGTTTGGCTCCAATAACTCTCTTCCATCTCATCAGGCCCATTGGCGCTGATGAAATCTCCCAAATGGATATGAGTTATCCAATAACTCGATCATAAGGCTTCTCGATCAATACAAGAACTCGAGTATCAAGGTGTGCGACCATGTAGGTTCCTCTGACATTGGTGGTGCTGACCTTAGGTCACCACAAGCAGTGAGTGGCACCTAGTAGTGCATCGCTGCTACCCAATGATGTAGGACGGAAGCGTGTGACAATGCTACTAATTAAGAACATGAAATTAAAATACTACTAATTAAAAAATCAATTTATTTATTCAAAACTTCATAAAGCAACCAGAATTCCAGGACTATAGAAATAATAAGTTAAGAAAAGTAGTCCTGTCAAATAATGGGTTCCAATTGTCCAATATTCAAACTAAATGAACCACAATGTAGAACTAAATTAGTTCTTATGAATCAATCAAAATTTGGAATTCCGGATCTTTCATGCGAGTAAGATATATGCAACAAAAATAGTTAATCAGATCAGACAATAAATCAGTGCAGGAATTGTATTAGACATCAATGTTTGCTAGGCTTCCTAAGTTGATCTGTTGAATTTGGGCTAACATCATCTGGTCCAAATGAAAGAGCAAGATGTGTGCTTCATTATCCAACCAAAGTTCAAGACCTTTGTTACACCGATTGCTTAAAGCACCTGTTCTTCATGATCGTATCAGAGATTAGGGGTTCTGTCACATCCAAGCACGTTGAATACCTACAAGAAGAAGCCTAATTAGTTAAGTTTTAAATCAGAGCAGATAAACAGGAGATAAGGGAGTCTGGAAAACAGAGGGATGGACGCGAGCGCCGATCAATGGCGCTGGGACTTGGATCGTCTGTCGGCGGTGTAGAGTCGAGATGGAATGATGTTGATGTTGGGGTATGCCCTTAGGCTAATGTTTGAGGCCTTGGGATTGTAACAGTATCATGTAATAAACTCTTCTGTTTATAAAGGCATGGTTGTTATTCAGTTTGTTA
>JANTFE010018791.1:0-13058 GCA_027562315.1 Costus pulverulentus
TGATTTCCTGAACTTGGTTTTACCTAGCATGTGCATCGATCTTGTATGATAACATCCTGTATCTTTCATGACTTGTGTTGCTTGTTTGGGGATAAGATAACGGGATGTGACAGATTATGTGTCTTGGACATGGATAACTCTATATGTAACATAAATCATAAAAGGATCAAACTGAGTGGTTCAGTTGATGCGTACCTTTGGCATTGTCGATTAGCCCATATAAACAAGAATCGCATTCAACAACTCCATGCAAATGGATTGGTAGCTTCAACCTCCTTGGAGGAGTTTTATACTTGTGAGCCTTGTTTATTAGGGAAGATGACAAAAGAGCCCTTTACCAAGATCGGTGAGTGGGTAGGAGGTTTGTTGGATCTCATACATAGTGATGTGTGTGGGCCATTCAGTAAACAAGCCAGAGTGGGGTACAACTACTTCATCACATTTACTGATGACTTCAGTAGATATGGTTATGTCTATTTGATGAGACATAAGTCCGAATCCTTTGAGAAATTTAAGGAGTTCAGACATGAAGTAGAAAACCAGCTTGGTATATCTATTAAGACTCTTCGATCAGATCGTGGCGGAGAATACCTGAGCGGTGAGTTCTTTGACTATCTTAGAGAGTGTGGGATTCTATGCCAACTCACTCCTCCTAGAACACCTTAATGGAATGGTGTGTCTGAGAGGAGAAATCGAACCTTGTTGGACATGGTTCGATCTATGATGAATCATGCAACTCTACCACCCTCATTTTGGGGACATGCACTTGAGACAGCTTCTCTCATACTGAATAACATTCTATCTAAGAGTGTTTCCAAGATTCCATACTAGGTGTGGAGTGGGTTACACCCAAATCTCTCATTTATCAGAGTCTGGGGATGTGAGGCTTATGTCAAACGTCAGGATTCTAGCAAGCTAGAACCCAGATATGATAAATACCTATTTGTGGGGTATCCTAAGGAAACTAAAGTATATTACTTCTATATTCCCAGTGAGAACAAAGTTTTGGTTGTTCGGGGTGCTGTCTTTCTAGAGAAAGAATTTCTCATGAATGAAGTCAGTGGGAGGAAGTTTGACTTGGACGAGGTCCTAGTGCAACCACAAGACACTGAGATGGAACCTGAGCCACCTGCACCGATTGCTGGGCAACCAGAGGCTCAGACACAGGCCCCTTGTAGGTCTGGGAGGATTCGTCGTGCACCTGAGAGGTATAGGTCGCTGCCGACCCAACACGATGGGATCTTCATCGTTGAGGATGAACCCAGGACCTATGATGAGGCGATCGCTGGACCGAACTCTAAAAAATGGCTTGAGGCCATGAGATCCGAGATGGATTCCATGTCGACTAACCAAGTTTGGGATTTGGTTGAGTTGTCTGATGGGGTAAAACCTATAGGGTGTAAATGGGTCTTCAAGAGGAAGACTGACATGGATGGTAACATAGTTACCTATAAGGGTAGACTTGTGGCTAAAGGATTCAGACAAGTCTATGGGGTGGACAATAATGAAATCTTCTCACCAGTTGCCATGTTCAAATCCATTCGAATCTTGCTTGCTATAGTTGTATATCACGATTATGAGATATGGCAGATGGATGTAAAGGCAGCATTCCTTAACGGAAAGTTGACAGAGGATGCGTATATGACACAACCTGATGGTTTCATCCATCCTGTAGAGGCCAATAAGGTCTACAGGCTAAAGAGATTCATTTATGGATTAAAGCAAGCTTCTCGAAGTTGGAATCTTCGATTTGATGAGGCAGTAAGAGATTACAGCTTTATCAAGAGTGAAGATGACGCCTGTGTATACAGAAAATTCAGTGGGAGCTTGGTGACATTTCTGGTCTTATATGTCGATGACATACTACTTATTGGAAATGACATCCCTAGTCTTCATGCTGAGAAGACATGGTTGGGGAAGTGTTTCGAGATGAAAGACTTAGGGGAGGTCGCCTATATCCTAGGCGTGAGGATTTACCAGAATAGATCTAAGAAGCTCCTGACCCTTAGTTAGAGTACTTACATTGATAAGGCCCTGGAGAGGTTCAACTTGGAGCAATCCAAGAAAGGATACCTTCCATTGAGACATGACCTTATTCTCTCTAAGAGCCAGTGTCCCACCACACAGGCTGAGAGGGATGACATGAGTCGAGTACCCTATGATTCGGCAGTAGGTTCGATCATGTATGTGATGTTATGTACTAGACAAGACATGGCTTATACTATGAGCATGACCAGCAGATACCAATCTAATCCAGGTCTACAACACTGGGTGGCTGTAAAGAACATTCTGAAGTATATGAGAAGAACTAAAGATTTGTTCTTGGTCTATGGGGGACAGGAAGAGTTTAGTATTCAGGGCTACACTGAAGCATCGTTCCAATCTGACCTTGATGACTTCAGATTGCAGGCCGGCTATGTGTTCAAGTTGAATGGTGGCGCTGTATGCTAGAAATCCTTCAAGCAGTCCACAATAGCCCATTCTACGACCGAGGCTAAGTATGTCGCCGCTTCTGAGGTAGCCAAAGACGCCGTTTGGATTCGGAATTTTATTTCTAAACTTCAGGTGGTTCCAACTGCTGTGGATCCGATCGAGCTCTATTGTGATAATAATGGAGCGATTGCACTGGCAAAGGAACCAAGGTCTCATCAAATATCCAAACATATACTTAGAAGATTTCACCTGATCAGAGTGATCATTGACCGAGGTGATGTCAAGATAAGTAGAGTTGACACAGATAACAATCTGGCAGACCCACTGACCAAGGCTTTGGCACAGCAGAAGCATGATGGTCATACGAGGGACATGGGGTTGAGATTTCTCAACAACTAAGTCTATGTGCAAGTGGGAGATTGTTGGTGTATATGACCTTGGACCCGTTGTTGGTCCATCTTGTACTACTTGACATTGATATTTAATATATCATTCTAGCATTGTCATTATTATGCTATGTTTACATCTGCGATTATGTACATGCATGATAATGTCCCTAGAGACAGATCGGATCTGTGATCAAACGGTGTATCCCCATGCCTGAGTGGATAAGGGACATCTCTGGTACATGTGAGACTGGTATATGAGCTGGTTAGGCACGGGGTGCTAACGCAGGCATATGGGTATATCAGTGGTGGATATACTGGACCGACCCGCTGTGAGACTCTAACTTCGTGTCATGAGTTAAGCTCACAAATGATAGGAGATGCATTAATCCCTTAACTTGAGGTCATTGACTCTTCTATATGGTTAGGGACATGTTTTGGTACAAACTAACACGTCGCCATAGCAGGGAAGTCATAACGGTTGTCATTGGGTATGTCACGACCTATATGAGAAGATAAATGGACAGACATAATATTTTCCCCTTCCTGTGGGAAGCTTGATATCCACGAGGCCCTCCTATGGTTGCATGACTGAAAGTGTATGGCCATACCTAGGTGAAAGCCTGATGTAGTCATGACCATGTGATTGGATGAAAACAAAGTGGTGACACACTTTGTCCAATCACATATCAGTTTGGCAATGAGACTGTAATGCATCGGTATCTTGTTGCGATGATGGAGATGTCGATATTGATATCTATTACGAAGACTTGGGTAAGAGCGATGCACTGCTAGGTGCCACTCACTGCTTGTGATGACCTGAGTTCATCACTGTCAACATCAGAGGAACCTACAGGGTTGCACAACTTGAAACTCGGGTTCTTGTATTGATCGGGTAGCCTAATGATCGAGTTATTGGATAACTCAGATCTATTTGGGAGAATTCATCAGCGCCATTGTGCCTAATGAGATAGAAGTGACTTATTGGAGCTAATTTTTGGGCCAGATGGGCCCAATAGGCCAGATGGGCCAAATAGGCCCAAAAGGCAAATTGGGCTAAATGAAGTCTAAGCTTGGAGCATGGACTAATGGGCTTCCAAGCCCAATGGGCGTGAAGTCCAATTGGGGCGTGAGGCCTAATGGGCCATGACAATAAGTTGCTTGGGCCCAATAGACATCATGGTGAATTAAATCATGTATTTAATTCTAGGAATTAAATTCTGTATTTAATTCTGTAATTAATTCTGAGTTTAATGATGAATTTAATTACAAATTTAATTCTGAATTTGAAGAGTCATGCTATTAATGGCCATTAAGAAACTTTAATTCAAAGTTTTAATGAGTCATTATGAGACTTTAATTTAGAGGTTAATTCTATAATTAATTCTAAATTTAATTCCATAATTAATGATGAATTAATTCAGAGATTAATTATGAATTTATCGCGGAATTCAAAGGGTCACCATGATTTCTATAAAAGAGGGGGTGGAGTGTCCTTGGCGCCTACTTAATCTCTTGTGAAAGATTGCTCTCCTTGGCGCCTACTCCATTCTTCCACGGGCAATTGCATGGTTGGACCTTGGAAGATTCTTCCATCATTCCTTCTCATCTTGGCATCTCCTTCTTGTCGGTAGGGCAAGCTCTTGAGGATTTCGCCCAGAGGCATGGATCTTCTTCCCGAGGCTAGCACCAGGCGTAGAAGAAGAGAACTCGAGCATCGGCTATGTGCGAGACTACAGAGGGCGAACATTTGGGTGCCTGCATCTCATTGTTTGCTTCGCTTCAAGGTATCATCTCCTACTCACCGTGTCGATTCCTTCGCATGACTCGATCTTTTTGGTTTTTGGGACTGGCCTGTTTTGGGGATTGCCATTGGGAAACCCTGGGGATTTTAAAATTTTTATAGACAAGCACAGCGGAAGCAATCCCCGAAATAGGCCAGTCCCAAAAACCAAGAAGATCGAGTCTTGTGAGGGAATCGACACGGTGAGTAGGAGATGATACCTTGATGCAAATCAAGAGATGCGATGCAGGCGCCCAAGTGTGCGCCCTCTGCAGTCTCGCACACAGCCGAACCTCGAGTCCTCTTCTTCTAGCCCCGGTGCTAGCCTCGGGAAGAAGATCCACGCTTTTGGGAGACTTCCTCAATCACTTGCGCCAACTCCCGAGGAGATGCCAAGGAGAGGAGGTGGAGCTTCGTCGGAGTCCAACTCTTGAAGCACTCCACCACGATCCGAACAGGGATCAACCCAAGCCAAAGTCCAACTTTGGGGAGGAGGGCGACAAGGAGCTTGCAGGAACTTAACCAAGTAAGGAAGAGAGTCCAACTCTCTTAATGGCCGAATACCTCAAGAGTGGCGACAAAGGGAAGAGGAGAGGAGAGTGTAACCCGACAAAAGGGGGGCTAGGGGGTTTATATACCCATGAATAGGTGCACCTCTTCACAAGTGAAGAGGCACACCACTTCATGAAGAGACACACCACTTCAAGTGGTAAAACACAATTCGTCCACTCCAAGTCCCATCCGCCCAAGTTCATTCACCCATTCAAAGTGAGAAGCTCCAAGCTTCTCTCTTTAAGTGAGATGCGCCACTTGGATTTGTCTTCCTCAAAGATATGCGCCAAGCTCACTCCAAGTGACTTGCGCCTATCCCTCTTGGCCCATTTGGCCCAAATGGCTCATTGAGCCCATTTGGCCTATTAGCCCAACTTGGTCTATTGGGCCCATTTTGCCCAAATGGCACATTGGGCCCATTTGGCCTACTAGGCCCAAAAAACAAGTTAGCTCCAAATGATTCCTTTCATCTCATCTAGCACAGTGGTGCTGATGGATTCTCCCAAACATATCTGAGTTATCCAATAACTCAATCAATAGGCTACCCGATCAATGCGAGAACCCGAGTTCAAGTTGTACGACCCTGTATGTTCCTCAGACGTTGGCAGAGATGAACCCAGTCATCACAAGCAGTGATTGGCACCATGTAGTGCATCGCTGCTACCCAAGTCTTCAGAATGGATATCACATCGACATCCCCATCATCGCAACAAGATATCGATGCATTATAGTCTCTTTGCCGAACTGATATCCGATTGGACAAAGTGTGTCACCACTTTGTTTTCACCCAATCTCATGGTCATGACTAGATTAGGCTTTCACCTAGGTATGACCATACACTCTCAGTCATGCAACCATAGGGCGGCCACGTGGATATCAAGCTTACCGTAGGAAGGGGGAAATCCTATATTTGTCCATTGATCTTCTCATGTGGGTCGTGACATACCCAATGACAACCGTTATGACCTCCCTGCTACGGGGAGGCATTAGGTTGTATCAAAGCATGTTCCTAACCATACAGAAGAGTCAATGACCTCAAGTCAAGGGATCAATGCATCTCCTGTCACTTGTGAGGTTAACTCATGACACCAAGTGAGAGCCTCACAGCGGGTCAGTCTAGTATAGCCACCACTGATATACCCATATGCCTGCGTTAGCACCCCGAGCATAACCAGCCCATATACCAGTCTCACATGTACTAGAGCTGTCCCTTATCCACTCAAGTACTCGATCGGGGACACACCGTTTGAGCATAGATACAATCTATCTCCAGGGACATTATTATCTATGTACATAATTGCAGATGTAAACACAGCATAATAACGACAATGCCAGAATGATATATTAATATCAATATCAATATCAAGTAGTACAATCTTGACCAACAACGGGTCCAAGGGCATCTACACCAATAATCTCCCACTTGCACTTAGACTTAGTTGTTGAGAAAACTCAACCCCATGTCCCTCGTATGACCAATACGCTTCTGCTGCACCAAAGCCATGGTCAGTGGGTCTACCAAATTGTTGTCTGTGTCAACTCTGCTTATCTTGACGTCACCTCTATCAATGATCTCCCAGATCAGGTGAAATCTACTGAGAATGTGTTTGGATTTTCGATGAGACCATGGTTCCTTTGCCTATGCCATCGCTTATTGTTGTCACAATAGAGCTCAATCGGATCCACAGCAGTTGGAACCACCTGAAGTTCAGAAATGAACTTCCGAATCCAAACGGCTTCTTTGGCTGCCTCAGAAGCGGTGACATACTCAGCCTCGGTCGTAGAATCAGTTACAATGGATTGCTTAGAGCTCTCTCAGCTCATAGCACCTCCACTCAATCTGAACACATAGCCTGTCTACGATCTGAAGTCATCAGGGTCAAACTGGAACGATGCCTCAGTGTAGCCCTGAACACTGAGCTCTTCCTGTCCCCCATAGACCAAGAACCACTCCTTTAGTTCTTATCAGAAACATAGAATGTTCTTTACAGCCACCCAGGGCTGCAGACCTGGATTGGATTGGTATTTGCTGGTTATGCTCCAAGCATAAGCCACGTCTGGTCTAGTGCACAACATCGCATAAATGATCGAACCTACTGCCGAAGCATATGGCACTCGACTCATGTCGTCCCTCTCAGCCTGTGTAACGGGACACTAGCTCTTGGAGAGAATAAGGCCATGTCTCACTGGAAGGTATCCTTTCTTAGATTGCTCTAAGCTGAACCTCTCCAGGACCTTATCAATGTAGGTACTCTGACTAAGGGCTAGGAGCTTCTTGGATCTATCTCGGTAGATCCTCACGCCTAGGATATAGGCGGCCTCCCCTAAGTCTTTCATCTCGAAACACTTCCCCAACCATGTCTTCACAGCTTGAAGACTAGGGATGCCATTTCCGATGAGTTGTATGTCGTTGACATACAAGACCAGAAATGTCACCAAGCTCCCACTGAATTTACTGTAAACACAGGCGTCATCTTCGCTCTTGATAAAGCCGTAATCTCTTACTGCCTCATCAAATTGAAGATTCCAACTTCGAGAAGCTTGCTTTAATCCATAAATGGATCTCTTAAGTCTGCAGACCTTATTGGCCTCTGTCAGCTTTCCGTTAAGGAATGCTGTCTTCACATCCATCTGCCATATCTCATAATCGTGATACGTAGCTATAGCAAGCAGGATTCGAATGGATTTGAACATGGCAACTGGCGAGAAGGTTTCATCATAGTCCACCCCGTGAACTTGTCTGAATCCTTTAGCCACAAGTCCACCCTTATAGGTAACTATGTTGCCATCCATGTCAGTCTTCCTCTTGAAGACCCATTTACACCCTATAGGTTTTACCCCATCAGGTAGCTCAACCAAATCCCAGACTTGGTTAGCCGACATGGAATCCATCTCAGATCTCATGGCCTCAAGCCATTTCTCAGAGTCCGGTCCAGCGACCGCCTCATTATAGGTCCTGGGTTCATCCTCAATGACGAAGATCCCATCGTGTTGGGTCGGCAGTGACCCGTACCTCTCAGGTGCACGACGAATCCTCCGAGACCTATGCAGGGCCTGTGTCTGATCCTCTGGTTGCCCAGCAACCGGTGTAGGTGGCTCAGGTTCCATCTCGGTGTCTTGTGATTGCACTTGGACCTCGTCCAAGTCAAACTTCCTCCCACTGACTTCTTTCATGAGAAATTCTTTCTCTAGAAAGACAGCACCTCGAGCAACAAAAACTTTGTTCTCGCTGGGAATATAGAAGTAATATCCTTTAGTTTCCTTAGGATATCTCACAAACACGCATTTAACAGATCTGGGTTCTAGCTTGCTAGAATCCTGACATTTGATGTAAGTCTCATATCCCTAGACTCTGATAAAAGAGAGATTCAGGCGTCTCCCACGCCATGCCCCGTACGGAATCTTGGAGACACTCTTAGATGGAACATTATTCAGTATGAGAGAAGCTGTCTCAAGTGCATATCCCCAAAACAAGGGTGGTAGAATTGCATAACTTATCAAAGATCGAACCTTGTCCAACAAAGTTCGATTTCTCCTTTCAGACACACCATTCCATTGAGGTGTTCTAGGAGGAGTGAGTTGGGATAGAATCCCATACTCTCTAAGATAGTCAAAGAACTCACCGCTCTGGTACTCTCCACCATGATCTGATCGAAGAGCCTTAATAGATCTACCAAGCTGGTTCTCTACTTCATGTCTGAACTCCTTAAATTTCTCAAAGGATTCGGACTTATGTCTCATCAAATAGACATAACCATATCTATTGAAGTCATCAGTAAATGTGATGAAGTAGTTGTGCCCTCCTCTAGCTTGTTTACTGAAAGGCCCACACACATCACTATGTATGAGATCCAACAAACCTTCTGCCCTCTCATCAATCTTGGTGAAGGGCACTTTTGTCATCTTCCCTAATAAACAAGGCTCACAATTATCAAACTCCTCCAAGGAGGTTGAATCTAACAATCCATTTGCATGGAGTTGTTGAATGCGATTCTTGTTTATATGGGCTAATCGACAATGCCAATGGTACGCACCAACTGAACCACTCAGTTTGATCCTTTTATGATTTATGTTACATATAGAGTTATCCATGTCCAAGACATATAATCCATTGCACAAGGTACCCTTCCCATAAAACACATTTGCAAATGAAAAAGAACAAGAGTCCTCTTTTATTTCAAATTTAAATCCTTTCCTTGCAAGGCAGGGAATAGATACAATGTTTAAAGGAAGGTACATAATAGCAATGATCTAGCTCTAACTGAGGTCAAGAAGGCAAGGAGAGGGTCAAAAGTCCTACGGCAACAGCAGCAACCTGTGCTCCGTTTCCAACACGTAGGTCAATCTCTCCAGGCCGCACCGATCTACTTTTCTTGAGCCCCTACATATTTGTACAAATATGAGCTCCGCATGCGGTATCCAATACCCATGACATAGAAGTAGAAAGGTTGACTTCGGTAACATAAATACTTGAGCTAGAAGACAAAGCCTAGCTTCTCTTCTCCTCGTTCTAAAGTCGCACTATGTCAATTATGTGAGTTGGCGCTACACATGAATAGCACCTATTATTCCTGACCTTTTCCATCTTTATCACCAATGTCTTAGTTAAGCCTTTCAGCTAAATGCATTAAATGTCTACTTTTAGAGGGTTGGGCCTAACCAATTCATCGAAAAGCTACCTTAGATTAATAATAATCTCAGAAGCACTCTTCCGATCATATTGCCCTAGGCGATATGTTGGTTTGCATCAACCTCCAAAGTATTTGCCTGATGCTTATCAAAAGCATCCTTCTCAGCCGCTGAGGCCGAGCATGGAAGTGGCTCAGGAATAGGCTGCACAAGGACATATAGCTTCCTCTCGAGCTTGAGGATCATCCTTAAGTTCCAATACCAGTCCATAAAGTTGGTCCAACAAACTTATCCCTTCCTAGGATAGATCGCAGTTACCATCTGCTATTGTTCGTAGCCTTTGATCTACAACAACCAAGAAAGCAGATTTGTACTACTTCGATCATTTAATCTGGACTTGCATTAAATGATCATGGCTCCCACTATTTTAATCGAATTGACAACCCACAAAGTCAATCGGGAAATCCGAGATTTCCTAGTGAGATGGAATCCTTATTCCACATGAGGCTTTGCGTCCCACGAGGGTGGGATGAGATGCACAAAGTGACCCATGCTTCCTAAGGTGGGCTCGTCGGCCGATTGCACCCAGGCAATTCCCCTTCTCAAAACAGTTTAGGCATTTTGTACCCAGCAAGTGCTGGAACAACACAAAACCCTAACCTCTCGAGGCCGCCTCTAGAGTTCCATTATGTGGCCACCACATATGAAAAACTAGTCAAGTCTATCCTGACCGTTATGCCTAGGGCCAACAATTTCCTTGCGAATGCGCGCCCGGTTAAAATGGACTGGGGAAACCATTGCCACCACACGCCTTCTAAAGATAAGTGGGTGTGTCCCATGAGCGTGGGAAACAGTTCACAACACCACTGATCGATAACTTGACGAGGGCTACGCGTCAGAAGGCTACAGACTTGATATTGTTTTGAGGGTTTTTTAGGTCTCATCCTCTTAGTTTTATCTTTTGTCTAACATTACATGCATGCAATCCTATAGTGATAACAACAAGATAAAACACATCCAGGCATGCTTTAGTAGATATCAAAAGCAGTAAACAAGCGATGTGGTCATAGCCTAATCAACACAATGAACCATCACATGCCAAAGGATGTTCATGCTTGACCTAGGTGACAAGCCCCAACAAGACCTAACCTAGCCGCCACCAAGCTTTATCTTCAAGTACGGCTTCAAGGTCTTCCACATCAAGGCATAGCATGCAAACCCAAGGGTTCGGCCAAGACATTGATGGCTCCTCCATGCATGATGTGCCATCATGCTTGTGCCAAGAGGGATAGCTCACGAACCCTAGGTTCGGCCAAGCCCTTACTTGCGCCACCAAGTAAGATGCGCTATCATGGTTGATGTGCCAAAATGTAAGCTCCATGAGGGATGTGGCCCTAATCTTCTTTGTGCGTTTATAAAACAAAAAGAAAAAATAGCACGCAGGCCTCACATAAATACATCATAGGCATACAAGGGGCTTGACTATGACCACAACACGATGCACAATTATCTCATGCTTTTCTATATGCTTATGAAAACATAAAACTTCAGTTTTAGTTTCTTAGAAAACATGTCTTTCAACCTCAACGTCTCTTCGCAAATCTAGGATCTTTCGTTTCTCTCAGGAGTCTACAAGTGACGCATGCATGCTCCAAGCACGCTTGCCGTCTACCCTTGCAATCCTTAACCTGCCAAGATTAGGGCAAACATGTGCCCATAATCTTCGACAAGTCCAACACAGTAGGACTATCCTACATGCGTGGGGAGAAATTAATTCTCTCACATATGGGTCTAACCCACAAAGTGAAGAAAGCGAAAAATCAAAGAGATCGAATAGATGTTAGGAACGAAAAACTTATAATTTTTCTTACTTAAAAAAATCCATGCGCATATGCAAATTTTTGAAAAATTTCAGATGGCATGTGAGCATACAAAAAAAGCATAAAACACCGTTCGAGTTTGCAAGATGACTTGATACCACTGTTGGGAAACCCCGGGGATTTTAAAATTTTTACAGACAAGCACAACGGAAGCAATCCCCGAAACAAGCCAGTCCCAAAAACCCAGAAGATCGAGTCTTGTGAGGGAATTGACACGGTGAGTAGGAGATGATACCTTGATGCAAATCAAGAGATGCGATGCAGGCGCCCAAGTGTGCGCCCTCTGTAGTCTCGCACACAGCCGAGCCTCGAGTCCTCTTCTTCCACGCCCGGTGCTAGCCTCAGGAAGAAGATCCACGGCTTTGGGAGACTTCCTCAATCACTTTCGCCAACTCCTGAGGAGATGCCAAGGAGAGGAGGTGGAGCTTCGTCGGAGTCCAACTCTTGAAGCACTCCACCACGATCCAAACAGGGATCAACCCAAGCCAAAGTCCAACTTTGGGGAGGAGGGCGACAAGGAGCTTGCAGGAACTGAACCAAGTAAGGAAGAGAGTCCAACTCTCTTAATGGCCGAATACCTCAAGAGTGGCGACAAAGGGAAGAGGAGAGGAGAGTGCAACCCGACAAAAGGGGGGCTAGGGGGTTTATATACCCATGAATAGGTGCACCTCTTCACAAGTGAAGAGGCACACCACTTCATGAAGAGACACACCTCTTCAAGTGGTAAAACCCAATTCGTCCACTCCAAGTCCCATCCGCCCAAGTTCATTCACCCATTCAAAGTGAGAAGCTCCAAGCTTCTCTCTTTAAGTGAGATGTGCCACTTGGATTTGTCTTCCTCAAAGATATGCGCCAAGCTCACTCCTAGTGACTTGCGCCTATCCCTCTTGGCCCATTTGGCCCAAATGGCTCATTGAGCCCATTTGGCCTATTAGCCCAACTTGGTCTATTGGGCCCATTTGGCCCATTTGGCCTACTAGGCCCAAAAAATAAGTTAGCTCCAAATGATTCCTTTCATCTCATCTAGCACAGTGGTGCTGATGGATTCTCCCAAACAGATTTGAGTTATCCAATAACTCAATCAATAGGCTACCCGATCAATGCGAGAACCCGAGTTCAAGTTGTGCGACCTTGTAGGTTCCTCAGACGTTGGCAGTGATGAACCCAGTCATCACAAGCAGTGATTGGCACCAAGCAGTGTTGGGGTATGCCCTTAAGGCTAATGTTTGAGGCCTTTGGGATTGTATCAGTATCATGTAGTAAACTCTTGTGTTTATAAAGGCATGGTTATTGTTGGGGTATGCCCTTAAGGCTAATGTTTGAGGCCTTGGGATTGTATAAGTATCATGTAATAAACTCTTATGTTTATAAAGGCATGGTTGTTATTCAGTTTGT
>JANTFE010001888.1:0-10357 GCA_027562315.1 Costus pulverulentus
CACAGCCAACGATTTTATTTAAATCAAGAATAAAATATCACAGTCAATGATTTTATTTAAATCAAGAATTGTACTTACAAGGACTTAAGATCCTTGGATCTTACATCCACTGGTTGAGATTTAGCACCATCTCTTCAATCAACGCGTAGGCATCCTCAACGATCTTCTTCATCAGTTCTCCTCCTGCAGCAGCATCAACAGTTTGAATTAAAACCCAATCTTCTAATCCATGGTGAGGGCACTTCTGTTGTAACTCATTGAAGTGCTCCCATGCTTCAATAAGTGATTTGCCATCCCTCTGTGCAAAGCCCATGATCTGGTTCCTCAATTGAATAATCTTACTTAGTGGAAGGTATTTCCGCGGGAAAGCTTTTGACAATTGCTCCCAAGTGGTGAATGTTCTAGTCGGATTAGAATGTAGCTAGGCTTTTGCTCAGTCCCTGAGGTAAAAAGGAAACAATCTCAGTCTAAGAGCATCATCAGACACACCATTAAGTTTTATCGTATCACAAAATTAAAAAAAAAAGAGATAAGTGTTGATTGGTATCTTCCAGAGGAGATCCTCTAAACTGATTCTGTTGGATCATTGACAAGAAAGCTGGTTTAATCTCAAAGTTGTTTGCATCAATTGTAGGCCAAGTTATACTGGAACGAATTCCCTGTGTATTCGGGGGTGCATAATCTCTAAGTGTTCTTCTCTCAGCCATGATTGATTCTTCTTCTCTCTCCTCTGCAAACATCAATTTCATGCGCAATCTAAGAGTTCTATTAATTTCAGGATCAAAAGGAACTAATGGTCCTAACCTAAGATTCCTGTGCATAAAGAGTAGAAGATCAAATAAGCTCAGAATTTGTAGAAAATATAAGAAAATCAGAATTTATCACAGAAAGTAATAAAAACAAAAATAAAAAGCTTAGTCTAGCAATACTATCAATTATATCAATATTAACAAAACCACGGTCCCCGGCAACAGCGCCAAAAACTTGTTGTAGTCCGCAAGCGTACGGATACTCGAAGTAATATTTAAGATATCGAACCATAGAGACCTCGTTGCTAAGTACCGACGAATTGAATTCTCACTAGCTAAACGAATCGAGAATGTTGAAAATAAATGGTAGAACGGTATACGAAAAATCAAAGAGAAAGAATTGGAACTAGGGGTTCATCCACCTTAATATTTATGGCTAGATATAATTAAATGTTCATCAATCTATTTTCGTTATGGTAAAGATATGGCTTACTTAGTAAAGAAATTAACTCGCTCTCGCGCAGTCAATTTACAAAGAACGATCCTCACTCTCGTGCAAGATCTATTCAATGTTTAATATAAGTAAACTTCGACAGAAAGATTAAGAATCACTCTCGTGCATTCCATCTCGATGTCAAGATCTCAAGCAAAACTAAATATTCTCATACCTTAGTTTCACATGTTTTACTTAAGGTTTTCAAACAATCCAATATCTATCTCTAGCATATTTTCATGTCTAACACAATAATAATTTCTAAATCAAAACATCAACAAGTCAATAAGCTTCTAAAATTTAAAGATAAGAACACAACTAATCTTACGATGAGCTCCTACCATAAATTATAGGGTTCCAAGTTATGTTTATCATCTTCTCAGTCCATATCAGATAACTCTAACACATGTTAATGAATGAAACTAGAAAAGGATTAAAGACATAAATCTCTTAAGTAAAATTACCATACCAAAAATATATTGATGGAATAAAGATCATCTAGTCATTGAAATATCAAGGGGATTACACCCCCATGTCCCAAAACAAAGTTTAAGCTAGCATGATTGAAGAATTACAACAAAAAATGGTTTTAGAATGATTAAAAATTAAAAGGGAGGAGTAAAAGTTACAAAATAGGGTTGTAATCAAAATTACAGCCCGTAATTGTTGTAGAGTCGCGATGAATAGTGCACACGACCACATTTTCATTGATTTCTCCCTTGATCGTCCTCCTTTCACTCTGAAACTTATGTAGTGTGTTCTCCTTCCTCAGGCAAAGCTTCCTTTCAAATTTTATGGCCAGAGATGGTCTGTAGGATGAACAGCGACGAACCCTAGCGCGGCGGTGATTCTTTGAAATTCTCCGTGAATCGTGAATGAAAATTGCTCCTTTTGCTTCGAAAATCCTCCTTGCTAATGCTAAGTGTTCCCCTTCTTTGGATCTTCAATTGGTATCCTAAATCTTGAGAAATCATCTTTTTAAGTTTTTGGCGAAAGAATCAGGCAACTGGGCGTAGAATTACGGTACCATGATGAACGTTACGATACTGCTGTAATGGCTTCGGAAGTTTCTGTAAGGAAATGACTCGGAATTACAGAACCATAAAATTTGCCACTGTAGTGCCGTAATCTTCTCGTTTGTCTCTAAAAGTTTCTGTATAAATTTTTCCCAAAATTATGGTACCATGAAAATAATTACGGCAGTGCCGTAATTCTGCCGAAATCCTCTAAAGTCTCTACCTGATTATGGACCGAAATCACGGCACCATAAAATTCATTACGGTAGTGCTATAATTTCCAAAAAAACTTCTGCGGGTCGCGGTCGTGAAATCCATTATGGTAATGCCATATTCCCATATTACGGCCATAAAATTAATTATGGCACTACCATAATTTCGCAGGAAAATTCGGTTTGACTTGAAATTTTGTGTGTAAACTCCTCTTGATGATTAGAACTCGTTCATGCATTGAAGTTGCTCGAAAATGCATGATAATGATGCCTTTTTACCTGAAATTGATCAAAAACCAAGAATGGTGTAGATTCCAAAATATTTGATAAATAAGGCACAAAAATAAGGAACAAAGCATGATTATGACCCAAAAATGCAGTGGATTTAGTAAGAAATATGCTATGAAATTTTGAGTCATCAAAATACATAAGGCTCAAACGTTGCTTGTCCTCAAGCAAATAAAGAAAACAATACTGATTATGAAAATAAACCTTTAGATGATGAATAAATTTGTAGGATACAATTACATATGAAAAATTCACATCTAATAAATACTCAAAATTTCAAATAAATATATCGTCCTTCGAATTCAATCCTTAAGATCTGCGACTCAATCAAATAAAATTTCGCAATATGCATAAATAGAATGTCAATCTCATGAGTTCACCTAGTTTTTTGAGTCCATGATGTCTTTGTTTACAGGAATAGGAATAACAAAATCTTTTTCCACTCAAAATTTTCTCTCTCTCCCTTTTTTATGCATCTTTGACATTTTCTAAAATGAATACCACCTTTCTTCTAGTGACATATTTAGAATATATTGGTCACATAACTAACATAATCGAACTCATATCTCTTTAAGTAGAAAGAATTCTTCTTGAGATAGCGGAGTTAATGTCAAATAATCTCTCTCATGGCATGCTCCCACATAGATACATATTTTTTTGAACTTCAATTCTTATCTTAGGTACCATTGCAAATACAATGCCAAGAAGAGGAGTTATTCTTTTCAGACTTCAACCCATAACTTTAGGTACCACTGCTAAATTTTCGTAGTGCCAAATAGGGGAATCACTTTTCTTTTTGGATTTTGGATTCTTACTTCCCAACAAATAACAAGATGTACTTAATTGATCTACTAAGTTAAATCAATTGATATCAATGTAAAAATCACACAACATATGCTCATTTTATGCAAAAGAATTACTTCACTTTCGAATCTCGTTCATTAAATAATATATTCACCAAAAACTTCATGTATCAATCAATGAAAAATTTCAACATAATATCAAAGAAATAAACTCATCATTTTAGATCTATTCCCAATTCTTCAAGCATTGTCATGAACAATATTTTATCATCAAGAAAAATTTCGGCATGATAACGGCAGCATTTTCATGATTAAACAAACCACACAGACATATATCACATCTTTACCAAATCATACTAAAATCACCTTCACTAAATCACATATCTTACCAAACATCACAGCGTATCAATCCAAAATATCAAAATATTAGGTACAGCCATATCGAACCACCCAAAGAAATCAAGTTCCATAAGAATATCAGTACAACCATATCGAAGTAATATCAAATAGGAAATATCGAATCATGTTATACAACCCAATCGAAAGTATGTAGCAGTGAAAACCAATTGAGGATCAGAAGCAGCAGACACAAGAAGCATGACAGAGTCATCCTTCCCTACACAAGAGTATAAAGTCATGATTAATCAATAAAGCACAAGTAATAGGTAAGGAAAAATGATACTCACAAAGGTCTACTCATCGGAGTCCGTCGCCTCGTCGTCTCCCTCAGCCTGAGTGGCGTCCATGGGATCCCTAGAAGCCAAAGCGATCGTAGAGAAAGTTGCCCTCTCTTCCATGTAGTTCCCCAACGCTTCGACGTCCTGGTGGATGTGGCTCATGTGGTCGGACATCCACAACACATCCTCTTTCAATCCCAAGAGCTCCAATGCTTGGGTATCAGCGTATTTGGTTTTACAATGCGCCTGGTGAGTAGCAAATTGTACCTCTACTTTTGAGCATCATCTTTGAATATGATACCAAAAGGGTTTGATGGAGGAGCTGGGGGTTCAACTAGGGCTTTCCCCTTCCTCCTTGAAACCAATCTCTTGACAGGAGACATGACGAACGTGCAAAAATCACAAATAACTTCTGAAGAAAAATGAATGAATAGTGCTATTACGCAATGGTGAATAGAGCTTCCGCAAAGGCGAAATCGAGCTTCAAATCCAGATTTCTGAGCTGCAATTGATCTTCCAACCACCTTGAGGAATGTTCTTCTATCCCTTGCGAAGCTTTCTGGAGCTGGAAGCAGCTCAATCGAAGCTTGGACGAGAGAAAACAAAAGGGGCAAAAATGCAGAAGAACAGCAGGCTGGCACAATTGAGCTCAAAATCTCTCAAATCCCAAGTAGAAATCGGTTGGAAATTTCTAAGAAAGGTTACAAGAGGGATTAGGGAAGCAAGGAATCGAAGAAACTCGGAGGTCGGCGCGAAATCGAGCGAAAAACCCTAAAAACACGGCGTCAAAACCCTAAATACGGCACCAAAATCGCGTGGGGTCAGTCAAATTATAGTACCGTAATGGAATTATGGTAGTGTCATAAAATCACAATGAACACTCGATAGGGAAAAAGCATCAGATTACGGCACCGTGAAGACCATTACGGCACTACCGTATTTCGTTCGAAAATCCCAAAAGTTTCTTTAAGAAAATGCTTTGCTTTTACAGTACCGTGAAAACCATTACGGTACTATCGTAATCTCCACAAAAACTCAAAAACTTTCTAGTCAAAAATCATTTGAAAATACAGTACCGTGAAAATCATCACGGCACTGCCGTAAAATGCTCAAAAATCTCAAAACTTTCTGGATGAAAATGGACAGAAATTACTGTATGCAAAATCTATCACGGTAGTGCCTTAATCCAAGTAAATCTTTCTGTAGAGAATCAACATGGAATTACAGTACCGTAATAAAAATTATGGTAGTACCATAATTTGTAAAAAATCAAAAAAATCACCGAAAAATGTACCTAAAAATGATAAAAATAAAAATTAATCCTAAACAAAAGAAATTAAGACAAAAATTACCTAAAAACAAAAGAAAAAAATGCTTGGGTTGCCTCCTAATAAGCGCTAATTTAAAGGTCATTAGCTTAACCGTTCTGCTCTCGGATTTGCTCGTGGTTCTTCAAGTAGAAAATTCTCTCCTTCTTCAATCTGCTCCTCATTGTAGTAGTGTTTCAATCTTTGGCCATTAACTTTATACACTCCCTTCTCGTCATTCCAAATATCAACTACTCCATATGGATAGGTCTTCTTAACCTGAAAAGGTCCAGACCATCGAGATTTAAGCTTACTGGGAAAAAGTCTCAATCTAGAATTAAATAAAAGAACAAAGTCACCTGGTTTGAACTCCTTCCTGAGTATGTGTCGATCATGCCATCTTTTAGTCCTCTCTTCATAGATATTTGGATTTTCATAAGCAGAGAGTCTAATCTCATCAAGCTTGTTTAATTGTAACTTTCGTTTTTCACCCGCGCTCTTTAAGTCAAAATTCAATGCTTTGATCGCCCAGAATGTTTTATGCTCGAGCTCTACAAGAAGGTGACATGATTTTTCATAAATCAATTGAAAAGAAGACATACCTATCAGTGTTTTGAAAGCAGCCCGGTATGCCCAAAGTGCATCATCAAGCTTGAAAGCCCAATCCTTCCTTGTTCTTGACACTATTTTCTCCAATATCCCTTTAATCTCTCTATTCGATATCTCCACTTGTCCACTTGTTTGGGGATGGTAAGGTGTTGCAACTCTGTGATTTACCCTATATTTTCTAAGCAAAGCTGAAAATTTGTGTTCAATAAAGTGAGAGCCTCCATCACTAATTACTGCTTGTGGGATCCCAAATCGTGGAAAGATAATCCTTTTAAACAATTTCACCACAACTCTAGAATCATTAGTAGGAGAAGCAATGGCTTCCACCCAATTGGAAACATAGTCTACTGCCACGAGTATATACTTGTTACCTCCAGACGATGGAAATGGTCCCATAAAATCAATTCCCCAATCATCAAATATTTCAACTTCAAGTATTGTGGACAAAGGCATCTCATTTCTCTTATTGATGTTACCCATCCTCTAACAACTATCACAAGACAATATAAAATTTCTTGCATCTTTAAATAAAGAGGGCCAATAAAATCCAAATTGTAACACTTTAAAAATAGTCTTCTCAGTACTAGCATGCCCTCCATATGATGATCCATGACACTGTAATAATTTATCCTTGATTTATTCTTCAGGGATACATCTCCTAAATATGTCATCTGCACATCTTCTAAAAACATAAGGCTCATCCCAAAAATAGTGTTTGACATCAGCTAAAAATCTTTTCTTGCCTTGATAATTCAAATCAACAGGAAAGATATTAGCAACAAGATAGTTCACTATGTCTGCATACCAAGGAGCCTTAATCTAATCAATCCTCAAAAGCTGTTCCTCAGGAAAGGAATCATTAATAATATCACCTCTATTATTTTCTACAAGAATCTTTGAAAGATGATCTACAACAAAATTTTTAGTTCCTTTCTTGTCCTTGATCTCCAAGTCAAACTCTTGCAGAAGAAAATTCCATCTAAGCAGACGTGGTTTACTGTCTTTCTTCTACATCAAATATTTAACCGCTGCATGATCAGTGTACACCACAACTTTTGAATTTATCAAATAAGATCTGAATTTATTAAATACAAAAACAATAGCTAAAAGTTCATTCTCAGTTGTGGTGTAGTTCCTCTGTGTCTCATCCAAAGCTTTACTAGCATAGTAGATAACATAAGGCTTCTTTTCCTTCCTTTGTCCTAAAACTGCTCCCACAGCAAAATCATTGGCATCACACATAAGCTCAAAAGGCAATTCCCAGTCAGGTGGCTGCATGATAGGTGCTGATATTAAGGCCTTCTTTAGTTCCTGTAAAGCAAACACACACTTCTCATCAAAGCAGAATTTAGTATCTTTACAAAGTAAATCAATGAATGGTTTAGCAAGTTTAGAAAAGTCCCTGATAAAACACCGGTAAAATCCTGCATGTCCCAAGAAAGTTCTAATCTCCTTAACCATGGCGGGTGGTGCTAGTGATAGCCCGAAAGGGAACACAACAAATCTGGCACGCGTGTACCTTGGACTAATCCTTGGTAATGCCACCAAAAACTTGTTGTTAAACCGCAAGTGCATGGGTATACGAAGTAATAAAAAAGTATCGAATCCATAGGGACCTACATTGTCGAATACTAAATAGTTGATTTCTTACTAACTAGGCAAAACGAGATCGTGAGAATAGCAATCGGTAACTAAAAGCGGGATTATCAGAGAGAAAAGTTGGGACAAGGGTTTCGTTCACTTAAAATTTTATGACTAGACATAAATAAGGGTTTCGTTGATTCAATTTCATCATGAAGAAGATATTATCAAAGGATGAACTCAAGGAACACTTTCGTGCTTTCGAGCTCTAGAATCTCTAGTGGAGCCTCAATGATCACTTTCGTGCATCTGAGTCTCGCAACTAGTTTTGCTCAAGGACCTCTAACGTTCCGATCTTTGCTTTCGCATAAGATCTCCACGTTTGACAAATAGACTCGATCTATGGATTCATGTTATAATCATGGCAATTATTTTACTAGAAAATAATTGTGATTTCGCACAATTATCTTTGCTTTCGCACCAGGCGATGCTTCGGTAGAAAAATTGTGGCCGGAGGTCGTCTGAATAGAGTGCGGCGGTGAAACCCTCCACGGTGGTGTGGATCATGATTTCTCCCTCCACGGTCAATCCAAATTGGGGCCTTTTGTCTCTCTGTAATCCTCTCGTGAATAGCTCCCCTTTTGCTTCTTACGGCATCGAATATAAACTTCTGGATCGTCTGCAATCATCTCCACAAGGATTGGGCGTGGACATTGACCTGGGAATCGCGTTCAAACACCGGAATACGGTAGTGTAATATCTTACGACACTGTCGTAAAATCCATCGATTATTCTGTTCTGAAATTGCTGGAACAATACGGCAGCGTAATTTGGTTTACGGCAGTGCCGTAAAATCGGCGAAGGTCTCTGTTCTGAAAGCGCCCCAAAATACGGCCGTGTAAATTCTTACGGTGGTGCCATAATTTCGTGAAAGCCTTCTATTCGGTAAATCACCAAAATACTGCCGTGATCTCGATAATACGGTAGCTGTGTAAAATACAGCACCGTAAAATCCTTTACGGCACTACCGTATTTTGGGTTCTTTATCTCGATTTGTGTGAAAATTCTTGGGTAACTTCTTCTTGATGATTAGAACTCTTCCATGTATTTGATTTTTGCTTGAAAACGCCTAAAATAGTGTTTTTTTGCCTGAAAAACGTGAAAAACCAAAATAGAAGTAGACTTTGCAATATTTAATGGATTCAGCATAAAAACAAGTAAAAAGATCCTCAATTTAGCATTAAAAGGTATCTAAAATGATACAAAATATACTACATATTTTGGTGTCATCAAACACATAAGGCTCAAACCTTGCTTGTCCTCAAGCAAAAATTAAAATTTGAAATCAAAATTTGATTAAAAGAATAACCTTTTCATGCTCAATAAATTTCTAAAACACAACTTGTCAATGAAAAATTCTATTAATTGATTTACAAAATTTCAAGTAAACATATCATCCTCAGAACTCAATTTTCTAGATTCACAACTCAATCAAATAAAACTTCGCAACTTGTACAATAGATAGAATTTTCAATCTCATGATTTCACCTAGTATCAATTTAAATCTATCATGCTTTTGTTTACAGGAATTAGGTCTCCAAGATCTTTTTCCACACATAATTTTTTTTTTCTTTTTGTTTCTTTTTTCATTGTCTTTGCATAGACGGCATGTATCCACATAGACACAAACTTTTTATTTTTGACTTCAACTCTTTTTTCGGTACCACTATCAATTTTACACAATGCCAAGTAGAGGAGTCTTATTCTTTTCACCACTCATTATTTTTCATGCATAGACTTCCACCCATGTCTTAGGTACCTCTATCAATTTTACATAGTGCCAAGTAGGGGAGTCTCTTACTATTTTTTTATGGATCTCGGATTCTTATTTCCCAACAAATAGCAAAAATAGACTAAACCTCAACTAGGTTGATCAATTGATCTAAATTCACAAATCATACTAATATACTCATTTTATTCAAAAGAGAAGTTTCACTTTTAAATTTCATTCTTCAAATAATATATCTCCTCAAAATTTTATGCATCAATCAATGTCATATCTCAATAGACAAATATGTATTGAAGAAATAAATTTGACATGATGGAGTTATGTTTTCAATCATGAATTTGAGATCATCAATCATTCAAGTCATCAACAGTATAAATTAAGAGTGAACTCATCATCACCATCAATTATCATAATATCATATCAACAAAAATATATCATCATGTATATCATATCAAACATCAAAATATCAAAATATCATACAACCCCATCGAATCATTAAAGATCAATATCATCATTATCATACAACCATATCGAAATAAGAATAATAGGCATGTTAAACAGAATGTAGTGGCGGCAGTCAAGGAAGCACCATCCTTCCCTTCATCATATAAAACAATAGTGAGATAAAGAAAATCATAGTACAGCAAAAAGGTAAGGGAAGATAATACTCACAAAGCCTCTACTCATCATCGTCAGATCGCGTAGCCTCGAGTCTCTCGCAGCAGTCTCCTTAGGATCAAAGTATGGGGTTCCTCCTTGATCACCATGATAGCCATAGTCTCTGTGATCAGCATAACCAAAACGGTCATAGAGGAAGTTACCCATGTCTTCCA
>JANTFE010018803.1:0-11505 GCA_027562315.1 Costus pulverulentus
CAAGTTGGTCATATGACATGCATGCGATACAGAAACCCTTGCTTCCGCTTCGAATTTTTGTTATGCGCCTATCTAGGGTTTCGCTCCCCCTTGAAGGGGACCCTTTCAGTAGTTGATAGATTTACCAAGATGGCCCATATCATAGCTTGCACCAAAACCACTGATGCCTCCCATGTTTCTAAACTCTTCTTCAGAGAAGTTGTCAGGCTTCGTGGGACACCCTTAACTATAGTGTCTGATAGAGACCCTAGGTTTGTAAGCCATTTTTGGAGGACCCTATGGACCCTTCTAGGAACGAAGCTCAAGTTCTCCACAGCCTACCATCCCCAGACGGATGGGCAGACTGAAGTGGTCAACCGATCACTTGGGAGTATCCTTAGGAGTTTGGTAAGTGAACATCCTAGCAACTGGGATAGACTCTTACCCACTGCCGAGTTTTCCTACAATAGTACAGTCAACAAAACCATAGGTCTCTCCCCTTTCCAAGCCAACCTAGGGTATCAACCTAACAAACCTATAGATCTCTTCCCTCTACCCAGACATTTTAGGACTTCTTTACCTGCTCGTGACTTTGCTTTACATACTTCGCAAATGCATGCTGAAATATTTTCTAAAATGCTAGAGTCTGTTAATCATTATCGCGAAGCTGCTAACAAACATCGCCGAGAAAGGTTATTTTCCACAGGTGACAAAGTGATCCTACGAGCACGTGAGGAGCGCATCCACGGGACAGGGCATAAATTGGAAGCAAAAGGACTAGGCCCCTTCACCATTATAGACAAAGTCAACGACAATGCCTATGTCCTTGACCTACCACCCGAATTGGGGATCCCCACCACTATCAATGTGGAGGATCTCATCCTCTATCATGAGCCCATCTCCATACCAGATCCAGATAACACCAACAAAATGGAGATTGAGGCTATTCTCGAAGACCAAACCAACTTCACCACTGATGAGGTACAAATGTTTTATCGAGTTAGACTCATTAATGGTGAAGAGGTATGGCTTCCTGAGTCAGAGCTAGCTATAGCCGCCCCTGAGTTACTCCAAGGGTACAAGGATAATTCTCCAGAGGAGAATCCTTTCAACCCAGGGAGAGTTGATGGAGGCAGTAGCCCTGCTCTGAGGAGATCTACTCGGACTCGTAGGGTACCTAATCGATATGGGTTCCCTTAGAGTCCCCACTCTTGCATTGCATTTTAGGGTAATTTATTTTTCAATCAAACCATGCATCATGTAGTCATTTATGGCAAGTCCACTTGTAGTAGGTAGTGCATTGTACTTCATGAAACTTGCATCATAATAGAGTAGTGCATGCATACAGTAGGCTCCATTTGGCAGGTCATTCAAGTAAGAAGCAGCTCAAGTTCCAGCTCAATGTCACTCAAGGTCCACTCACCAAGTTCAGCTCCAGAAAAGGAAGGAAAGGCTTCAAAGTCCAAGTTCACTTCAAAGCCATGCTATTACTCACTTGCCATACTTGTTGGGCGCCTCTCCAATAGAGCAATCAGCCACTTCATCATCCATTCAAGAAGCTATGCGCCAACCTCTAGTCCAAGCAAAGAAGGAATTCAAAACCCTCACTCATCAAGATCCAAAATCAAAGGAATTATCCATCAAGATCCACAATCAAAGGAGGGCATTTATGAAGACATTTATGAGAAATTACCATCCCTTGTTGCCACCCAAGCTCTCATGGAAAGGATTCAAATTTCAAATCTCCTATCCATGCGCCAACAAACATCTCACCAACGGTTAAGAAGACACCTTTCTCGCCCATCCAAACATTTAAAGAGTTGCCAAGAAAAGATCACCAAAGAAGGAAGATCCCAAAGAAGATTTGCGCCCACATCATCTTGATTTTGAAATTCAAAACCCATCCATCTTTGTAATAGGCGCATGGAAGCTAATGACTATCTTGCCCTAGCTCCATTTCGCCTATAAAAGCATAGTCGTCCCCTTGTATTGAGACTACCTCTTGATGAAATAATATTGTCTATTAGTTGCCTAGGTTAATTGCTAGTGTTAGTGATAAAGTTCTTCTTAGCCGAGCTCTTTCCCCTTCTTCTATCTCTTCCACGGAGACCCTAAGAAGCTCTCCTCTTGTTTATGTGCACATCCACAAGGAGAACCTCTTTCACCTTTGGTTTGAAGCAAGAAGGTGAACACTCTCGGCCCCATGGAGTCTTCATCCTATTCGGCTAAGTTCCTTCTCTTCATCTCTTCATTTGACTTTGAGAACTCTTCTCTACACTAATCTTGGTTTTCTATCTTTGTAGCTTGCGCTTGGTGTGGATCTAGGAGGGTGCTTCCCTCCTTTTCTTCCCCCCTTTCCTCTAGATACCTTAGGACTAGCAAAGGAATTTGTGAGGCTTAACCTCCCCTTTGGCCCTTTATCTTGTATTAAAATACGTGACTTGTACGGATCTTTCTGTGAATGTTTGTAAGCTCCACCCTACACCTTCCATCAGAGTAGGACCGGTGAAGAACGGGAAGCACAGCCCTTCGATTCTCAAGGGCTGCACTGTAAGCTTATTTCCTGCATTTACTGTTTTTTAGTATAAATTTCATTTACAGCTCTTAGTTTAAACTCGGGTTTTCCTATATATTTAAAATACAAAAAAATTAGTTTTCAAACCTCGTTAGCATAACTTCGGGTTTTCCCTTATTATTTAGCTATTTATCAAAATCAGTTTTCAAAGACGTCGTTTGAATGTTTTAGTTCCCCGTCCTACATCATGTATGAGATCCAACAAACCTCCTGCCCTCTCACCAATCTTGGTGAAGGGCACTTTTGTCATCTTCCCTAATAAACAAGGCTCACAAATATCAAACTCCTCCAAGGAGGTTGAATCTAACAATCCATTTGCATGGAGTTGTTGCATGCGATTTTTGTTTATATGGGTTAATCGACAATGCCAAAGGTACGCATCAACTGAACCACTCAGTTTGATCCTTTTATGATTTATGTTACAAATAGAGTTATCCAAGTCCAAGACATATAATCCATTGCTCAAGGTACCCTTCCCATAAAACACATTTGCAAATGAAAAAGAACTAGAGTCCTCTTTTATTTCAAATTTAAATCCTTTCCTTGCCAAGCAAGGAATAGATACAATGTTTTTGGTAAGGGAAGGTACATAGTAGCAATGATCTAATTCTAACTGAAGTCTGGAAGGCAAGGAGAGCATCAAAAGGCCTACGGCAATAGCAGCAACCTATGCTCCATTTCTAACTCGTAGGTCAATCTCTCCAGGCCGCACCGATCTACTTCTCTTGAGCCCTTGCATATTTGTACAAATATGAGCTCTGCATGCGGTATCCAATACCCATAACATAGAAGTAGAAAGGTTGACTTCGGTAACATAAATATCTGAGCCAGAAGACGAAGCCTTGCTTCTCTTCTCCCCATTCTGAAGTCGCACTATGTCAATCATGTGAGTTGGCACTTCACATGAATAGCACCTATTGTTCCTAACCTTTTCCATCTTTATCTCCAATGTTTTAGTTAAGCCTATTGGCTCAACACATTGAATGTTTACTTTCGGAGGGTTGAGCCCAACTAATTCATCGAAGAGCTGCCTTAGATTATAAATAATCACAGAAGCACTATTCTGATCATATTGCCCTCATAATTCAGGTGATAAGTTGGTTAGCATCAAATTAGCAACCTCCAAAGTATCTGTCTGATGCATATTAAAAGCATCCTTGTCAGCTGCTGAGGCCGAGCATGGAAGTGGCTGAGGAATAGGTTGCTCAAGGACATATAGCTTCCTCTCGAGCTTGAGGACCTTCCTCAAGTTCCGATACCAATGCATTAAGTTGGTCCAACCAACTTATCCTTTTCTAGGACATAGATCGCAGTAACCACCTGCTATTGTTCATAGCCATTGATCTACAACAACCAAGAGAGCAGATTTGTACGACTTCAATCATTTAATCTGGACTTGCATTAAATGATCATGACTCCCACTATTTTAATCGAATTGACAACCCATAAAGTCAATCGGGAAATCCGAGATTTCCTAGTCAGATGGGATCCTTGTTCCTCACACGGCCTCGTGTCCCGCTAGGGCAGGATGTACTGCACGAGGTGACGCATGTATCCCAAGGTAGGTACGCCGGCCAATTGCAACTTGGCAATTCCCCTTCTCAAGACAGTTCAAGCATTTTGTGCCCAGCTAGGGCTAGAACAACACAAAACCCTAACTTCTCAAGGCTGCCTCTAGAGTTCCATCATGTGGCCACAACATATAAAAAACTAGTCAAGTCCATCTTGACCGTTAAGCCCAGGGCCAACGAATTCCTTGCAAAGGCGCGTCCAGGATTTTAACTAGACTTGGGAAAACAATGTCACCGCACGCCTCCTAAAGATAGATGGGTGTGTCCACTAGGGTGGGAACAATGCACAGCACCATCGATCGATAGTTTGACGAGGGCTACGCGTCAGAAGGCTATTTCAGACTTGATATTATTTTGAGGCTTTTTGAGGTCTCATCCTCTTATTTTTACCTATTGTCTAACATTATAGGCATGCAATCCTAAAGTGATAACAAAACAATAAAACACATCCAGGCATGCTTTTGCAGAAAAGGAAAGTAGTAAACAAGCGATGTGGTCATAGCCTAATCAACACATTGAACCATCACATGCCAAAGGATTTTCAATGCTTGACCTAGGTGACAAGCCCCAACAAGACCTAACCTAGCCGCCACTAAGCTTTATGATGGGGGCAGGAACCACAAGCCACGAAGATACAAGTGGAGCCTAAAGGTGCCATAGACAAAGACTTGTGAGGTCACAAATAAGCTAGCATGCTTAATCAAAAGCTAGCCCAATAATAGAAGAATTACTTTCAACAAGTAATGATCAAGACATTCACGCTCAAGATGTCTAAGTCCAAGCCCAAGCCCAATGAAGAAGTTGCAGGATTCAATAAATTGTGGTCTGCATACGCCAACCACATCCACGCCATCTCAACAAGAGCACCTTCCTTCACAAAGTCCACCGTCGCTCAGCCCAAAATCCAACCTCAAGCTTCAACGTCTACATACACCTCTTAAGGAATCTCCAACGTCTCCTCTTTGCTGATCAAACTTGGAAGCTACAACGTTCCTCTCAACGTCTCCTTGCCGCTCAAAAATGGAAATCGCAATGTTCCCCTGCAGCAACGTCTCTTCAAGCTTCATCTATATGTATCTCTTCATGAATGCATCTTTGTAATCGAATTTGATGAATGAAATAGTTTTTCCAATAGAATCGGATGTCTCCTATCCTCTTCCACTCTGAGGTGCTTGTGTCACCTAGTTTTCCCTTCTTCCCTCTTCTCTAATCTCTACTTCCTCCCTAGTCTCCCCTTCCTCCGCTACAATCATCCGCAAAATTCAGCCATCTCCAGATTTCTGAAACTTTGTGAGCACGCCACCGGCGATCCGCCGGTCTGATACACACAAAACTTTGGGCATCACTCCTCCTCCCGAAGATTAAACTCCAGCCGCCGGCATCCATCCATCTGCCACCCCGATAACCGGAATCGAAGCAGCCGATCACCGCCCCTGTTTTCCGCCCTATTGCGCCCTAGTTCCGCCTCTCACCGTCGCCCTCCTCCGACCGGCCACCAATCAACTCCAAACTCCGTCCACGACGTCAAAGCAAACCCAATGACCTCCAGTTATAGCAGGTTTTGGGTTTGTGCTCTAACGGCCGAACACCGACCACCCCTGCTATGCTTGCCAGCCTCCCCTGTTCTGTTCGAACAGCCGCCTCCTTTTGCAGCTTCCCCTTTTCCACCTGAACAGTCATTTCTCTGCCTCTGCCAGTGCTCTGATGCCGCCATCACCTTCTCCACCACCTGATGTATCGGAGTCACCGACGAACCCCTAGCTCCGGCATCATCGAATGGCGCAAACCATGCTTGCCTGTTTCCAGATCTCTTTCCTGCTAGGTTCTATTTGCTAAATATCTAATCTGATTAAGCTTCTTGTTGCAGACATGCTCGGAAAGGCCTTTACGTCTGATATTTGGATCCATCAGAAAGACCAAATCTTCGTCCACAAGCCAGATAAGTTTATTCAACCTAGATGACAAAGGATCAACCTACAAGATATGTCAACATTTTCAATCTGATAAAATTCCTGTACTGTTTTCACTGAATAATCTGAATAGCTATATTGCTGCAGTTATTATACATGTCTGATAGCTCTTCACCGTTTGATTCTTATGCGATTCATAATAAATGGTTGTGTTCTACTACTTGGCTTAATTGGATCAAATTTTGGACATATGGATTTTTTTTCCAAGGCATAGCAACTTATCATAACTGATTAATTTTCTTCACTGGATTTTTTGGCTGTTATGAACGTTGATCTTTATATCATTTTCTGGTTTGCACAACACGTGTCTCCACCCCACATCAGTTTGGTATCAGAGCAGCTGTGAGCAACTCTTGTCTGCCCACACGATCCTTGCTTTGCTTTTTGCATTAAAAAGAAAAAAAAAAGAAAAAAAAATGTTAGTTTTGTTTTCATGCTTTTGCATGTTAGTTAAGTTATTTATTGATAAAAAAAAATTGCAACAAAAATTCTACTGCCTGCTTCAAGAACTTTGTTCCTGTTGCTTATCTTCTATTTGCTCAAAATTGTATCTGAACTTCTGTTTTTGCAGCGCCAACATACTCTGAATATTTCAGCCTTCTTGCTGCACTCGACCTGCATCAAATTGAAGCCACTACTAAATTAGTTTTCAACCCATACATGTGTTGCAGATCATTTGAAATTGCTTATGAGTTACTGCTTTCTACATGCTGAATTCTGCACTTCATTCCTAAATTCTAAAATCTGGTTTTCAGCCCTTCAGAAACTGAAATTTTCAGCCTGCATACTGCATTTAATCTCTGTCAAACTGCAGCTTGGATAACACCAGCATATTTCAGTTTACAACACCCATAAGTGCAGCTATTGATGCATTGATTATAACTATAAATTCTGGACTTGAATGCTGAATTTTTTCCAATCTATTTTCAGCCTGGTTTCTGTGCTTAACCTCTATCAAATTGTAGTCTTCAACTGGCATTATTTTCTGCACATATATATGCTGCAATTGTTTTGAATTAGCCTTGATCTACTGCTTCCTACATTCTCAAAAATTATTTATGCGCTAAACTTCATCAATTGTCATTGTTTTTTTCAGCTTATCAAGTCTCTTTTATCATCATGCGCTATTTTAACGCAAGTGAATTAATTTTTGATTGGAAAGCTTACAAAAGAATCACCCTTAGACCTGAAAGTTTTACTACCTTTGTTTGGTGTGATAAACATAAGGGTAGAACCGTGTTAGACCATCTAGTTAGTTTTAATGCTATATCTGCTAGGGCTATTGATAATTTTGGTCTCATCTTAGAAAAACACAGACAACCATATACCATATTCTGGGAAGAATATAGAGTTACCACCTTAGTCAACTTTCAATGTCTCATCCCTGTTCAACTGGATGATATGAAATTCAACATTTGGTGTGATGTTATCAACTTAGAAGGTTTTGATATCTTGCTAGGTAATGAATTCCTTCGTAGTGTTCAAACCTATTGTCATAAAGAACCTTGGTCCTATAGTGTCAACTTTAGAGGGTTAAAACACATCATCTATCCTAGAAGTTTGGAGTCAACACAAGCTAGCACTAATGCCATTCGTTATGAGATGAATAAACAATTTGATAATATGAATAAAGAAATTGATGATATGAAACAACTTTTAGAAAGAATTAGTGACTTGTGCCTACAACAAGCATCCAATCAAACCATAGAAGTCACCCAACCACACAGCGAGACTAAGATTCCGCTCAACCCTTTAGGTGACTTGAACCTAGAAGACACCAATAAAAAAGATGACACCTCAAACTATGAACACATAGAGACAACCCAATTTGAACCTAAGTTTGAACTTTTTAAGCTTGACTTGGATCCTAATCCTCAACCTTTAGGTCAACCCCTAGACTTAGAAAATCTATTCCAGGACCCTATGATCCTTGAATCTTGTCTTTTAGGTCCTTCTACCCACACCCTTAAGCCTCCATTAGTATCAACAAAACATAATGAACTCAAACATGCTTTGCACTCTACACTTATTGAAGTTGAATATATTGATTTCATCATTCCTTGTTCTTTCCTAAGTTCTATTATTTTCTATGACAAACTTACTAATGAGCACGGCCGAGAAAGGGAATTCAATGCAGGTACCCTTGATATGCAGCTTGGACCATGGACAAGGAACAACAAGACAGGATGCCGTGATGCTGACAACATTTTGAAGTTTCGAATTCTGATGGGACAAATTACTCTTGCCTCTCCAGAATTTCTCCACATGCACAGGAGCAATTCGTCAGAGAAGAATTTTTTTTCACCCAGGGAGAATGATGGGGGCAGGAACCACAAGCCACGAAGATACAAGTGGAGCCTAAAGGTGCTGTAGACAAAGACTCGTGAGGTCACAAATAAGCTAGCATGCTTAATCAAAAGCTAGCCCAATAATAGAAGAATTACTTTCAACAAGTAATGATCAAGACATTCACGCTCAAGATGTCTAAGCCCAAGCCCAAGCCCATTGAAGAAGTTGCTAGATTCAATAAATTGTGGTTTGCATACGCCAACCACATCCACTCCATCTCAACAAGAGCACCTTCCTTCACAAAGTCCACCGTCGCTCAGCCCAAAATCCAGCCTCAAGCTTCAACGTCTACATACACCTCTTAAGGAATCTCCAACGTCTCCTCTTTGCTGATCAAACTTGGAAGCTGCAACGTTCCTCTCAACGTCTCCTTGCTGCTCAAAAATGGAAATCGCAACGTTTCCCTGCAGCAATGTCTCTTCAAGCTTCATCTATATGTATCTCTTCACGAATGCATCTTTGTAATCGAATTTGATGAATGAAATAGTTTTTCCAATGGAATCGGATGTCTCCTATCCTCTTCCACTCTGAGGTGCTTGTGTCACCTAGTTTTCCCTTCTTCCCTCTTCTCTAATCTCTACTTCCTCCCTAGTCTCCCCTTCCTCCGCTGCAATCATCCGGAAAATTCAGCCATCTCCAGATTTCCGAAACTTTGTGAGCACGCCGCTGGCGATCTGCCGGTCTGATCCTCACAAAACTTCGGGCATCACTCCTCCTCCCCAAGATTAAACTCCAGCCACCGGCATCCGTCCATCCGCCACCCCGATCTTCGGAATCGAAGCAACCGATCACCGCTCCTATTTTCCGCCCTATTGCGCCCTAGTTCCGCCTCTCACCGTCGCCCTCCTCCGACCGGCCACCAATCAACTCCAAACTCCATCCACGACGTCACAGCAAACCCAACAACCTCCAGTTATAGCAGGTTCTGGGTATGGCATGATGCGCCATCATGCTTATGCCAAGAGGGATAGCACACAAACCCTAAGGTTCGACCAAGCCCTTACTTGCACCACCAAGCAAGATGTGTCATCATGGTTGATGCGCCAAGATGTAAGCTCCAAGAGGGATGCGTCCTTAATCTTCTTTGTACGTTTACAAAACAAAAGGAAAAAAATAGCACGCAGGCGTCACACAGAATACATCACAGGCATACAAGAGGCTTGACTATGACCACAACACGATGCACAATCATCTCATGCTTTTCCATATGCTCATGAAAACATAAAACTCCAGTTTTACTTTCTTAGAAAACAAGTCTTTCAACCTCAACGTCCGTTCGCAAATCTAGGATTTTTCATTTCTCTCAGGAGTCTACAAGTGACGCATGCATGCTCCAAGCACGCTTGCCGCCTACCCTTGCAATCCTTAACCTGCCAAGATTAGGACAATCACCATGCCCCATAATCTTCGACAAGTCCCACATAGTAGGTCTATCCTACACGCATGGGGAGAAATTAATTCTCTCACATATGGGTCTATCCCACCATGTGAAGAAAGCGAAAAACCAAAGAGATCGAATAGATGTTAGGAACGAAAAACATACAATTTTTTTTACTTAGAAAAATCCATGCGCATATGCAAATTTTTTTTAAAAAAATTTCAAATGGCATGTGAGCATACAATCAAAGCATAAAAACACCGTTCGAGTTCGCAAGTTTGCTCTGATACCACTGTTGGGAAACCCCGGGGATTTTTAAATTTTTATAGACAAGCACAGTGGAATCAATCCCCGAAACAGGCCAGTCCCAAAAACCCAAAAGATCGAGTCATGCGAGGGAATCGACACGGTGAGTAGGAGATGATACCTTGCAAAGTAGATAAAGGATGCAATGCAAGTGCCCAAATGTTTTCCCTCTGTAGTCTCGCACACAGCCGACGCTCGAGTTCTCTTCTTCTACGCCCGATGCTAGCCTCGGGAAGAAGATTCATGCCCCTGGGAGACTTCCTCAAGATCTTGCGCCACCCATATAGTGAATGCGCTAAGAGGAGTAGAAGGATGGAAGAATGCTGCCAAGATCCAACCTTGCAGCCGCCCAAAGGAGAGGGAAGAAGAGAAGAGGCGCCTGGGAGAATTTCTTTCAGAAGACCAAGTGGGCGCCAACTCCTCTCCCCTTCTTCTTTTATAGAAAACATGATGAGCCTTGGAATTCCACTAAGACCTTTGGAATTCCGTAATTAATCTCTGAATTAATTCATCATTAATTATAAAATTAAATTCAGAATTAATTATAGAATTAAACTCTGAATTAAAGTCTCATAATGACCCAATAAAACTTTGTATTAAAGTCTCATAATGATCATTGATGATATGACTCTTCAAATTCAGAATTAAATTCAAAATTAAATTCAGAATTAAATTCAAAATTAAATTCAACATTAATCTCAGAATTAATTACAGAATTAAATGCAGGATTTAATTCCCATAATTAAGTACAACATTTAATTCACCATGATGTCTATTGGGCTAGGCAACTTATTATCATGGGCTATTGGGCCTAACGGCCCATTGGGCCTCAAGGCCCATTAGGCCTTATGGCCCAACTGGGCTTCACGCTCATTGGGTTAGGAGGCCCATTGGTCCATGCTCCATGCTAGACTTCCTCTGGCCCAATTGGTCCAATTAGCCTATTGGGCCTATTTGGCCCATTTGACCTATTGGCCCCGTTAGGGCCATCTGGCCCAAAAATGAAGTTAGCTCCAATAAGTCCCTACTATCTCATCAGGCATAGTGGCGCTGATGAATTCTCCCAAAGAGATTCGAGTCATCCAATATCTCGATCATTAGGCTGCTCGATCAATACGAGAACCCGAGTTTCAAATTATGCGACCCTGTAGGTTCCTCTGACGTTGGCAGTGATGAACTCAAGTCATCACAAGCATTGAGCGGCACCTAGCAGTGCATCGTTGCTACCCAAGTCTTCGGAATGGATATCAACATCAACATCCCCATCATCGTGAAGGGTCCCCTTCAAGGGGGAGCGCAAGCAGATAAAACCCCTTTCCAGAGGGGGGCGAAAACCCTAAGGGGGTGGCGCATAAAAAATCGCAAGCGGAAGTAAGG